>JAOEGS010015203.1:23618-34954 GCA_025447755.1 Corythornis vintsioides
ACACAGCGCGCCCGCATCGGTAGCCCTAACCGCCCTGGAATCCTGGAAATTATCAATAATTGGCCTGAAGGTGAGAGTTTTGACCTGACAGAGGAAGATGAGGAAGAAAAGGTGGCACGTGCAGAAGAAACCCCGCTATATAACCAGCTGCCAGATGATGAAAAGCGCTATGCTCTTGACATTGCCGAGCGAGAGAAGTGGCCAAAACTTTATCTGGACACTGACTCGTGGATGATGGCCAATGCACTATAGGGGTGGCTTGACTGATGGTAAAAGGCCAAGTGGCAACGTAAAGGGAGACCCATCTGGACTGCTGAAATCTGGCAAGACGTCGCTGCCAAGTTTTTCTTTTGCTTTTTAACTTAGGTTTTTCTCTCTCATTCATTTTGTCCCTGTACCCCTGCCCCCATACATATTTTTTTTTTAAACACACTTTTTTTTTTTCATTAAAGGAGTAAATAAGCCTTCTCTCATTCAAAGTGCAATGCTGCCCTCCAGAGATGTCAGGTAGAAAATTACTTCAGGAAGCATGAAACCATCTCAAGAGTAAACTGCAGTTGTTAGGATGAGATTGCTGAATCCAGTCCCATATTTATTTTCTGGATTGAAAAGCAGTCTGCACAGACACATTATTTGGCTTAGCCTGGTTTACTGACAATCACTTTGCCAGCTCATCCACATATACAATCTCTGCTCCAACTGCAGAGAACAAGGGACTTTTTCCTTTATAAGATTGTGGAAAAATTAAGTAATCGATTCTTAAAGTCACTCAGAATAAGGAATGATCTCATAACTTTCCAAATCCTGATTGGAAGACTCAGTCAGAAGATATTTACTGAGAAGCCAGCCTCCAGAAGAATAAGTGTTTGAGTCTGAGAGGAATTCAGCTACCAAAAAAAAAAAAAAAAAAAAAAAAATTTGGCTTTAGATTTCTCTTTAATCTGAGGAATAGATGCATCTACTGACACTCCCAAAAAGGATGATGCTCATACTGTATCATAGTGTACCAGGCATCTACTTTCCATGAGGGATAAAATTCTAGCTATAATTGGAGAATAAAATTACTCCCATGATTTATAATGAAAAAAATGCACGGCTGGAACAATATTGTTAAAGTTCTGCCTGGAAGAGCTGCCTTGTTTATCACCTGCAAAACCATAACACACAACTTGCAAAGAGCTTTCATTTTCTCTAACACCAGGTTCCAAGTCAGCAATTTTCACTAACTTGAAAGATGCATCACCACAAAAAGAGCAGACTTCCCTCTTCTTTTTATTAATATCACTCCCTAATAGCTTCCAGAAGGTAAAAAGCAACAGCAACAACAAATAACTTGATTTCCAAACTGTGTTCTCTCACCTCTGAAGTCTGATGAAAAAATCTAGAGGGGAGCTTAAACGTTAATATACAGGCGTGGATTTCAATCCCTCAGAGAGAAGTCTGAGCATGATGGTACACAGCCATTACCTCTTGGAAGGCTACATCAAGATTCATTGTTGGGATTTATTTGAAAGTCTTGCAAAGCTCAGGACTATTTCAGTGCAGGAAGACAAGAGGAGAGCAGCTTCAGGGCTACCACAGGGGGGAGGAAAAGAAGAAAACAAACCCTAAAAATTTCATACAGCAGGTTCATATTTATTTTTCATTCTGACTGAGTAGGGTAGAATAGCTGTTTCCTCCTCATGGCACCACCAAGCCCAGAGCTCGTTGTTTAGTTCTCTCATCAATGTGCAGATGTTCTTAACTTCTTCACACTCAAGCTGTGACAGGTCAGACCCTCGCTGGCGTAGATCATCAGCTCACTGCAGTGAAGTTGAAACAGAAAAATGCTGGTGTTATGACAGGTGGGGAACCTGGCCCCGTTTATTTTGCCAAAGAAAGCTGCAGTGTGAGCAAGCAGAGCTCCCTGGTGTTTTGAACTAAGTGCCTCTAGCCGGTTTTGCCATTCCCAGTGAAAGCGTTCAGCCCTTTCAAACACCCAGCTCCTCCTGGACATAGGGAGCAGAGAGGCAGGCAAGCAGCCTCAGATGTCAAACATCAGGACACAAAGACACTGTCACAGCACAGAGATCCTAAGGGGTGATCTGAGCTTCCCTGAAGCTGACACCCTAGAAACAAACCAAGGCTATAGCATAAGCATTTTATCATTTACACATTTCCTGCTGAATTTTAATGATGAGCAGGGCAAGCAAGAAGCCTGGGAAGTGCCCCGGCTCACCCTGTGCAGGAAGAGGAGAAGAGACCTTCCTCCAGCCAGCAGTGTGCCAGCGGGCTGAGCGTGGCGCTGGAAGCAGTCCCCTTCCAATTGCTGGGCTACCTGGTGACCCCAGGTTAATTGCTCTGCACTTTGCAGCTCCATTTTCCAGCCCTCAAAAACTGAGGAAAATGCTTATTAATACTTCTACAGCCTCTGCAATGTGCCCAATGTGATCTCTGAAAGAAAACTATTAAATAAGTGGAAGTGGAAGACAAAGAGAAAGAACAGCAAGATGTGTCTGGATTGTTGATTATCTATTGAAGAACGCAAAGTTTCTGCTAAATTTTAATTCAGATACCAATTTGCCAAGCTCTAAGGGTTTGCTACACTATAATTTACCTCTCTCATGCCAATCAGTCTCTTACGCCTCGCATCACAGACCAGATATTTCATCCTGTGTATCTGCACACTTTCTAGGTGCTATAACCAATTAAGATCTAGCTATACATGCAATTAATTTTAATATTGAGATTTTAATTAATGTTATAGGAATATATTTACCCACAGCTTTGGGCAATGCGACAAAGCTGATGCTCTATGAGGATCTTTTTATAACTGTAACACAAAGGTTTAGACATCACCATTTTTTCCCCTTCACACTTTTTTTTCCATTTTTACTTTAGATTTTTTACTTAGTACAATTTTTTATATCTCTCTTGCCCCATTTCAGGCATTTCTGTTAGCTATAAAACCTTAGAAGAAATACTGTGTGACTAAATTTGCTTGCTGTAAAACCACAGATCACGAACACACACCAAGGGTATCATATTTAGTGTAGAGGGACAAGAATTCAATTAAAGTATTTGCCATATTCCAACCTAGACTCCACTGAGAACAACAGTTGGACTTGAAAAATAGATGACAGCTTTTTTAATTATTATTATCTGTTTTAAAGACCAATTTTCCAGATTGTCTCCAGATGGTGGAATTTTAAAGCCAATTTACCTATTCCCTTCACTGAGAATTTTGCAGTGGTTTTGTTCAGAAAGGTCTAGTATTTGTAAAATTATAAACGGATTCCAATAGGAATAATCCAGTCAAAAGAAAGGCTTGTTTATTTAAATTGGTATTATGTTAGATACTTATGGTCCAATCTTGTAACCCTCTCTGCATTAATGGATTCTGAAGCGTTGCTAGCAGTGTTTGGGCCTTATCCAGTTCTTCATGTGGTGCTTCATTTCACAGAAAAATATTAGCACTGATTTTGCTGGTGGTTTGCTGGTTTGTTTTCTGGGGGTTTTTTTAATTGTTGTTGGGTTTTTTTTGTTGTTTTGTACTTTGTTTTTTTATATTACTTTATTATGAAATAAATACCACTTTTCCATACAAATTTTCAGCAGTACCTTAACGCCATCTAGAGAAGGAATGTTTATATGAAAAAGCCATTCATTCAAAAATAAATCTGTGGCTACTCTAAAAACATCTCTTCTGTGAGACACATCCAGTTCTTCAAGAACACACTGAGTTACACCTTACAGTCCCTCAGCTGATGCTTTGATGAGGTCCCCAGAATTTTTCCAAAGTACAAATAAGTGAAGAGTTGGAAATCTATACTTAGAAAATCTAAATTATCTGTAGGATAATATAGAAACTGATCAAGCAAGACATATTTTAGTACGGAGATTTCTTTAGCAGCATAGCACAGATAACCCTTAGGGATCCTTAGGCAAAATAATAACCCCACTACTCTTTAAAACCTAAAAGATTGCAAATTTCAGGATCAGTTACACCACAGTTTTCTGGAAACTTCTGGAAATTTCAAGAATATACAGTCAACAATGTCATATGTGACTAGGAAGACACAAGAATATTCTTTCGGAAGGCATTTACAAGAAGCAAGCAAATGAAAATCTGTATGAGAAGTCAGAAGACCTGCCAGAAGCAGGTCTGGCCATTCAGCACAACCACCAGCCATGCTCTGGCCATCTCCAAAGATGGAGGTTGCCCAGACTCTCGGACCAACCAGCGTCCCTGCTGAGCTACCCTGGCAGGTGTGAGGATTCCTGCCTCATGTCCAGTCACAACCTCCTTTGCTGCAGCATGTAAACACTGCCTCTTGTCCTTCCTCTCTGCACCCAGAGAGAAAGCCTGGCCTCCTCTTACCTATAAACTCCCATCAGGTAGTGGAGGACTGAAGTGAGATCCCCCAAGTGCTTTGGGCCAAGAACTGCTGGGTCCCACAGCCTGGAAGCAGCACTGGGGGCCACAGCTCACCCCAACTCCCACAGTTAGCACATACTGCAGCCAGAAAAAATGCATGGAGCTAGGAGAGACCATGACAACAGCTTTGCAAAGTCACCTTTATCTGGAGATATGATGTATGATGTTCATCTCTTGTAGAAGAGCAGCAATAGCAGACAACTGGCACCTCCAGGAAAAAGGACCACCACAGAGGGGAAGTTTACTGAAGGCTAAAATAGCAAAAAACAAGGACAATTAGACAGCTTCACAATGATTAAAAGTGATGAATATGGTAGAAGGTAATGAAGTGGAGTTAACCATTAGTACATTTCTTCCTTCTCAAAACCTTGGTAAACTGGGGCAGGCAACACTTCGCTTTTGCAAGGTGTGACAAACACAGAATGAGCAAAGCGACATAAAAGAACAGAGGTGGAAGCCTGAAATGGTGTGAGACCAGTGCATTCTAAAACAGAAAGCTTTGCATTGCCAGACTTCCCAGATTCAGCATACCTAGACTCCATTCACAACAGAAACGTGCATGGTCAGAAGCCAAGCAGGGCTGTGAGGGGTGAAACAAAGCATGGCCCCAACAGGAGCAATGTGACCTGTGGCAGCAAAGAAGAGACTTTTCTTACCCAGGCATTTCCTGCTGGAGAACCAAAACAAAACAAAACAAAACTTGGCTTGGGAAGGCACCATCTCACCCTGTCCCTGGTGAAATCCTACCAATGCACAAGCACAGCCTTTTCGTTGGAAACACACAAAGTGTTTCTGAAAATTACTGCAGCCTATTTAGAAATCTTCTTGTCTAAATTAACTTTAATTTTACCAGGAGAGATGTTTAAGCTGAAGCAGGTCTGTAGGGATGGGCCCAGGGAAGAAACAGGGGCTGGGTGAGAGAGAGTGAAATGAATAGGAGGCAATACTACAAACAAATCATCCATCTTTTTGGCTCCTCTCTGCCAGCAGCAATAATGCAATGCAAAAGCCTTATGTCCTATACAACCTGCCAAGTACAAAATCAGCACAGCACATCCTCTCTGTCACTGAGATGCAGGAAGAGATAAATTTCTTGAATCTATCTGAACAATAAGTAGATGATGTAGTGTCAATCCCATTAGGAATAAGAGAAAGAAATCATTCAAAGTCCTCTCTTGTGAGTTGCTAGAGCCAAACGGAGGGGGATACTTCTTTTTCTCTTTAAGAATAAAGTACATTCCTCATGAGTGTGATAGGAAGATTAAAAAAAAATAGATAAAAATCAAATGTGTCTTATACTGAAGGCTTGTTGATGATTAGTAACCTGAAACCAGCCCAAATATGCTGGCCTTGGAACAAAACTGGTTTAACAGATCCTTGTCCTGGCTTGAGCTGAGACTGTGACACCAGGGTTTGAGACAAACAACACAAGTTGTCTCTGTGGAAAAGGAGAAACACTAACTCAGAGGCAGAAGGCCAGCACAGACAAGTTAAAGGTTATAGTAACAGAAAAATGGATTAGAAAAAAAAAAAAAAATAACCACACCAAACATAATGTCCTGCACTACATGAGCTTATGGGCATAAATGGAAATATTCTATAACACATTTGGGGGTGCAACAACTTCAGCATCTCATCTGAACTGGTGTCGTGAAATTGTATCACCATTTCCTGATGCTGTCTGCAGCTGGCACAACTGGAGTGCTCAATTCCTTGACCTTGTCGCCTTTTTCCCCTTCAGAGGCTGTTATCACTCTGCCAGGTGCCCAGGGCACACAGCTGTGCCAGGAACCCAAGCTCACCCTCAGTCAGTCTCTCCAGGCAACTCATGGTGGTTTGTCAGTGAGGCAGCATTAGCCCTCAGCAGAAACAAGTGCTGCCCTGGCATCAGCAGCATCTGCAAGCCTGATGCCAGGTGGAAACGGGGATGGGGGGGACCTAGGCAGGGCTCTCAGAGCAAGTGCAATCAGAATAAAATCCACTGTAAGAGGCAGGTTTTTAAAACAGCAGTCAAAACACTCAATAAACCCTCTGTATTTTTCATTTTCTTTTTCCTTTTTTTTTTTTTATTAAAAGACAAAAGAGACCACCTTTTTTTTTCAAAGTCCTTCCCCTTTTCTACAGAAAAACTTCAGACCAAAGGAAGATACATGTAAAAAAATAAAATAAGTTTAAAATGATATTGTTAACCCACTCATCCACGGGAAAGTCATTATGAGTTTCAATTAGTGAGTGTTGTTTCACTACAGGCAGGAGCTCCTTATAACAGAAAGATGATTATTTATCTAAAACCCATAAAAGCACCATCCTCCATAGAACAAATTGCCTATGACCAAAATAATTGTCATAGATGTGAGAGATTTCCATTACATGTGGCACAGAGTTTGTGGCATCTGGTAGCAGCAGCAGAATCAATACCCGCATGATAAACAGACAACATTTGAGAAGAAGTCCTCCCCCAGCTACCCACACAGGGTGAGCATCTCAACTCCATGCATCTGGCACCTGTCTGCCCCACCAGGGGTATGGGGATAGACAGAACCCATGGACCCCTACCATCCAGGCTGGCGCTGCAGAGGCAGGAGGTAGGGAAGGGTAGGAGCAGAGAAGTGACCATCTCTGTGCACAGCACTCGAGGGCTGTGTGAAGCCTGAGATTTTGGCACCCACATCAAGAAATGTACTGTGTTATGTGGTACCAAAACCATCCACAGCTTTATTCCCTTTCCTCTCTCCACCCATCCCATACCTACTGATTTTGAGAGCATAAGGACGGATTGCATTTATATCCGCTTCTTTGGACAGAATCATATACAATGTACTTTTTTTTTTTTTTTTTTTCTGAAAGTCTTGAGCCAAGGCCAGTTGAAGTCAATTGAAAGACAACCAATGACTTCAATAGGTTTTGGCTCCAGCCCTAAATGCACACCACATGCCAGACATGATGACTGGTTCTATATCTGTCTCTGGGAAGCACTTAAAAATTGAAATGAGGAAAGGGAAGAAGGGAACAAGTCTGCGTATATCATGCACTGTATGTTCAATTGGCTTCAATAAATTTGAGAAGCAGCACACATGCTGGGAGTTGTTTTCAATCAATAAATAACGCAGAGGTTGAATTGTTCACCTGCCACCTCATTACTGCCCCCCAGCAGAGGTGGAATTATCTTTTAGCCTCAAGGTTACTTACAAACTAAAAGTTACATTTACAGAAACATCTATTTGCCAGCCTTTTTTTTTTTCCTTCCCCTTTATTTCCATTACAGGCAGCAGCAGTATGTGACACCCACAAGGACCCTTCTCAGTAAGACATTATATATCACTCCATGGAAATACATAAATGACAAATTATCCCTGATAGCATTGTGTCTCTGCTGACCTGCTCAAGGTTTAAAGGCAGCTGGCAATTAAATGCCATGGCTACAGACCTGTTAAAGGCTTCAGCAGAGTTGTATTTATATTAAGCAAAGGGAATTGTATGTAATGGTATTTTGCAGATGTATTTCTCAAATTAATCTAACTAGTATTCATTCTTTCACTTCTGTTACTGAAATTATCTTTCCATTTCTCATGTATTATTGCTTAACAAGCTGAATTCTGACTTGCATTGGCAATTGCCTGGCCTAAAGCAAAAATGTTTCTTCCCACCCCAATGCCCCTGCCGAGTAATTTGCCAAGGACTGAGAAAGTAGAAAGATACGCCTAGCTCTGAACCTACAAAAGCTAAAGATTTGTTAGCAAAACTATGCCAGGGAGTACTACAAAAGCTGGGGGTGGATTGATCCTACAGAAGTTAAAGCAAATATAAGACTTTTATTGTTGTTGTTGTTGTTGTTGTTGTTTTGGGTTTTTTTTAAGTGTAGCAACTTATTTTAACTATTGAGTTTTTATGAACTGCAATAGCACTGTCTTCCCTTAGAGCAGGTGTATAGACTGGCCACAAGTCAGTAGTTATAGCTACAGGACTTGGACTATGTCACCTCACCCTTGACTCTCTAGGAACAGCTGTGGGATGGAAGAGAAATTCATTGTGCACTGGGGCACTGGTAGAGGGCAAGCATAGTGAGGGATACTGCTGATCAAAGTCAACCTTATGTGTGACAGTAATTCCTGGCTGACCAGGAATGGGAAGAGAGACTTGATGGCAGTCAGAGGAAACAACCAATAACCAGAAACCAGGATTAGAGCAGCAGGTGCCAGAGAAGAATGGAAAGTCTGTATTGTAAAAGCTGGGGGTGTATCTGAAGGTCTGTTAACTCTACTGTTTAATCCATTTGAGTCGTGTGCCATAAGCTGGCAACTTTTTCACTGGTTTTGTCATAGCAGGGCTGTTCCTTGTGTTCTAGTTCTGGTATTTTGTTGTCTCAAGGAATGAAAGGTCAATGTTCAAATTAGCCATGCCACAAAGCTTGCCTTCCCTTGCCTTCCACAAAAGCCCTCCTAACTTAGTACTATCTGTCCTTGCTTCAGCTGTTTGGCTATAGCAAAATAACCCTATAAGAACAATTAGGCCTATAGAAATAATAAAACTTTCCAGTTTTCCAGCATAACCAGGCTTAGGCTGGCAATACTCATCTCAAAGCAATGATACATTACAATTCAGATCCAGAACAGAACAGCCTGATGAAGCTATAATTCTCTGTGCACACATCATTAATAAGCCTTGGCCATTTAATTAATAACCTTATGATTTGCAGTAAACCCAGTATCATAAAGATATATCTAATCTTCCATTCACTTAAAAGAAGCCCTTTCCACATCAGATGAAGATGACACAACCACATCCTCAGCTCTTAGCATTCCAAGACTTTTCCCTTAACACTCAAACAAGAGGAATGAAGTATTCAAATGTATTCAGTGACAGAAAAATCCCTGCTCTTAGCCCAGTCAATAGGAATTTTCCAAAAGACAACAAAAGTTGGTGCAATTTGGAAAAAAATAATCTAGCTCTATATATATGTCAATTTTGTTGTTTGGGGGTTGGGTTTTTGTGGGTGTTTTTTCCAGTCCAAATAATTGAAATAATTGAAATTATAATGGACCACAAACTTAGAGAGAGAACATAATTCATAAGTCACATAATTCATTAATGGAATTAACAGGGACCTCAGAGGCTATAGCCTGCTGTTTTATGTTCAGTATTCCTACCATGCTTATCAATTAAATACAGTGATAAACTTCACAAGTCAGACAGCTTTTATATCATGTGTTGGATAAGAAAAAGTATTTTATTTTGTGTGATTAATCATGATTAATCATATTTATTGAACCACTGTCTGCACTAACTGAGAGACGAGCTTGGTCCTCCTGCTGTATAAGTACTAGACTAAAACTAACCCTCCCCTACAAAAATCAGTCCTCAAGCCCACATGGCCTTTGACTAAACCCTATCAAGATCTCAGCATACAAGGCAATCTTAGTTAAATCAACTGCTCTTTGCATCCAAACAGAGATCTGAAGTGTGCCTAGCATTAAGAAAGCTGCAGATCTGACATCCCATCAACTCAAAGGAAGAAATACCAGTCAAAATCTTCAGTTGTCAGAGAAAACCCAGCAGAGAAAGCTAGAGAAGTGTGAAGCCATCCTTATGTTACAGATTAAACATCCCAAGGGAGTAATGAATTTGCTGAAGAAGTGGGGCATTCAGAGGTACCTGGTCAGAACAAGAACTCAAGAACACAAATCTTTTAGGAAGGAAGTGGCACTGAGGAATCGAGGGATTTACAATTGATAACGAAATGAACTCAGGACCTAGATGCCTTAAAACACTAAGAATAGAATTGAAGTCAATTCAGACAGCTGGAAGAAAGACACAGATATGAGCAGACTATGAATGTGAAAGGAAAAGGAAAACCTGGTAAGTAGACGAAAGAGAACTTTCCAAGTAGTGCGTAAAGAATCTTCTAAAACAAAATGAAAGGTAAACACCAAAATCACCTAGGCCTTTTTGAAATGTTACAATTTCAGAATTATTACTGTGACACAAAGGCTTTATAAGTTCTTCTGTCATTAGTTAGGTCAGACAAAGTTTTGGAAATTAAGGGTATTTGATTATATCTATAAGTTGCTCTAGGAAGGGACTTACAAAGAACCTGTGGGTTAAGAATTCCACATGAAAGCTGTGCATCTGGTTTCCTTTGTACCTCCCTTCTGCAAGGAGGATACAGTTATTTACACTTTTTGGGCTCAATCCAAAACAGACTGAATGCCTGTAAGGGATACCAGGAAATAACTGAATTCAGTTCCAAAATCATTAGAAAGAAATGGTCCATGTGCAGTCTGTGGTAGTAAAGAAGCATATTGGCAAGGAAAAGAAATGTTATAATCAAAGACTGAAACTGTTTATAGACAGGTCTCAGTCATTTAAAGCCTGGAACTGTTGGTTTTACTTTCCCAACACATGCTGTGTTAGCTGAAAGAGGCAGTGCGAGTTGAAAGCAGCCACTTCTAAGCACTGTTTGGAAAGATTAGCTATGTTTGTACCATGATATAGAAGGAAAAAAAGTCCATGTGGGACTCAATCTTTGTAAATTTAAAATGGTTTATCAAGAGTTGAAACCAGGTGGCTTCCACGTGAGTTAAGAAGAAAAACCATTAAAATAGCTTTAGAAAGAAAGACTAATGACACTAAAGCAAATCTCACAGTACACTGGTATGAATGTAGCCAAATACAAATCATTCATCTGTTGACCCTCTCTTTAGAATATTTCAAATAAAGAAAAAAAAAATCTAGGAACCTACAGTTATCATGCATTTGTATGTAAAATTTGTGTGCAGATAGAATCACAGAATGTTAAGGATTGGAAGGGACCTAGAAGATCATCTAGTCCAACCCCCTACCAGAGCAGGATCACCTAGACCAAGTCACCCAGGAACAGATCCAGGTGGCTCTTAAGTGTCTCCAGAGAAGGAGACTCCAC
>JAOEGS010015203.1:52873-71207 GCA_025447755.1 Corythornis vintsioides
CAAATATCTCTATTTCCCCATATATATATAATATAATTATTTTATAATAATAAATTATTGTCTCCTTATAAGCCCCAGGTCTCGCATTTTATAAAATTTAAGATAATACCTGTCCAAACTAGGACACGGTCTTAACACTTCCCTTGAGTAAACTTGTATCTTCCAGCAAAATCCCTAGAAATATTCATGTAGTTTGTGGCTTTTCTGATTTTTCAGATCAAAACTTCTGGCTCAGGCAGGAGACATATCTATACATTTTTTAACAAATAAGAGGAACTAATAATTTGGATTTTAAAAAAGAGGGTTCAAACTGTAACACATAACTATAGTGAAAAGAGGAGTTCAAAGGAAAAGACTCCTGCCTGAAGGTAGTCAGGTTGCACATTTACTTCTCTGCCAAGGTTCCAAGGAGGTCTCATGCTGTCCAAAGCTGGACCCTTGAAGAAGGCTGTGCAGAAAACACCAGTGCCCATCTCTGGGCAGCATTTCAACCACAAGTATTGTGCTCCTGAACAGTGCAGTCTTAAGGCAAGTGAGACTATTGATTATTTTAACACCAAATTTAGCAAGTCACTTTGGCTGAAAATGAGTTTTGCATGTAAAACTTTTTGTTTTGACATCATCCAAATGCTTGGAAGCATTTAATTTCAAAACACACTGAAGTGTAAATACTTAGAAACAAAAACCTTTCTGAAATGGAGGAGTTCCAAAAGGCAACATTTGGTCCAGAAACATCTTTCCCTCCTTTGGTTTTTCATTTTCTTCAGCAAAAAGTCAATTTCTCCCTGATCCACCTGGGAATCTGAGGGAGAATTAGGAAAAATGAGAGAGGGGAGATCACTACATACCCTGGGGCCGGAGGCATCCAGACTCTTAGGTCCCATGTCATTGAAGGCAAAAGACCAAATAAAGAGCCAGCCAGCATTGCAGCACCTCAAGCAAGAGCAACTGAAGAGTACATGGGTCCCAAGGCACAGGACCCAAATAAACAGTCTGCTGCGTGTCCAAGCAGAAAATCTGCTTTGCTTTTTCCAGTAACTTCATGTCTTCTTGCTTCCAGGTTAAATCACTCCTACTTTCACATAAGCATCACAGAACCAAAGATCCTCAACACGTTACCTAATTATAGGCTCAGACACCCCTAAATATTAGGCCTAACACGCATCTGCCAGAGATGCAAGAAAACAGTTCTCTTTTCAAAAGCCACTGGGCCAGCTGTCAGAAGGTACTATGTCTCTTCCTTGGATTGGTGCATCCCACTCACTTGAAGCAAAATCTTGACAGACTTATGCAACAGCAATTTTTAAAAATAATTTGCCACCCGAAGCACTTTCAAATTAACAGTTTGAGGGTTTAAATATTGACAAATATTATAACATTTTCCCCATACTTGAATATATGACAGATTATATTTATTATTTAGTGATTTGAAAGGAAAAATCAGTAAACTTATCTTCACTGTTCACTTTCTCCTTACAACGTCCATTTCAGCTGAAAATCTGGTCAGCTACATTCAGGGGGGAACAGGTACTAGCATAGACAAAATCAGCAATTTAAACAAATCTAGTTGTATTTGCCTCATGCAGATGTGCTTGTGCTGGAACAGGATTGTTCACAAAAGACTATTTTCTAGTACTGCTATGTTGGAATAACTTGGAAAACTTTCCCATTCAAACAGACAGCCTATGAGAATCTGTTTGGTAAGGAGATCATTTTATACTGCACTTAACTATTTCAATGGGCATCGAAAGGAAATGTAATAGAAAACACCAGACACTTGGGACACCAGCTCTCCAATCCACTTCAACTTCCTCTCCCTTATGGTTTTTCAAGAACTATTCTAAAAGGGTTATTTATCTGTTCTCTCTGCAACTTTGCAAGAGTTAAGTTTGAATTGCTGTCTGCATGTGGACACTGCTGGCTATTAAGATGTGCATACCCTACAGGGGTGTAATTAAGGAAGCATTAAGATGTTTTCACCAAAGGACAGTTCATTCGCTGCAGCTGCACTCTTTTTTTTTTTTTCAGCAGGTTAACTACTTGGCAGCCCTTGCATGTCCTAGAGTCAATCTGCTTCTAAAAGGATGGAGGTGAGTGGGCAGGACCAGGCAGTTCATCTTCTGGTCTCTCATTTATTACCACATCACTCAGCAGTGCTGCTGACCTTCCTCACCTTGGAAACGGGGACCACACACTGCTGGGGCCAGTGGGACAAGTCAGAAACAAATTCATTTTGAAATAATCTACCTAATAAGAGATACAAATATCATTTTTTATAAATTAATTAAAAGGATACTAAAAGAATCCAAATATGTTAAAAGCAAGCTGTTACTTCAATTATTTCCCTACTTAGCTTCTCCCCTCCCACTTCACCAGTTGAAGTACTGGCAATTGAGCAGTCAGCCATAGTTGTGTGTAGTTACAAACAACATTATCACACTTTGTCTTCAGCTGGAAACAGTTCACAAGAAGAGCTGACTCATGAATGGAAAATGTTCACTGACTTAAGGGCCATCACAATCTGAAACCCTTCTGTGTGAGAATCTATAGCTTACAACGGCAACGGCATCCTAGGCACTGCACACTGTGTTACATTTATACGTCTCTGCCGCATCGCTGAAGAGGCAGTGGGAGGCCATGAGGTAGAGGTGACAACGAAGAACAGTTTTCCATTAAAGGAATAGACCATAAAAATTTCAAAGAGAAAGAACCAGCTCAATCTCCAGTCACCTGCAATCAGCCTGTGCCCTGGGTAAGGGTGGCACATCCCCTCTTCACCCAGCCTCACTTCCCGCACAGGGCTGTCGACAGCTTGAACAAAGCTCAACAGAGGAGCAGAAGGGAGGAAACCCACTGGAATTAGGACACACCTTGGCCTGTCTCTCTGGGGCAGGCATCTCAGCAGGATACGACTGCAACCCTTAGAAGCAGAGACACAGTTCTATTCCTGCACTGCAGAAGCTCCTAAGGCAACTTAAACCCCTTGTATACCTGGAGGGAGACTGTTGTTAACCATAGCAGGTGTTGGCTGTGCCTACTGTGCATAGCTGAGAGCTGCTGAAACCCAAGGTGACATCCTAGTCAGCATTAATGAAAATATCATTCAGCACCAGCAGCCCCATAAACTGAAGCAAAGGAGGCTGGACAATGTTGAGTCAGCTGCGAGGGAGAACGGCAACAGCTAATCTCCAGAGCTGTAACTCCCCCGAGTTTTCCCACTGAGGTTTTGGGACGTGATACAAAACAGCACTTGTTTCTTTGATACGTTTCCTCTGGTTTCCCCATGCACTCCAGTCCTCCTCCTCCCAAACTAGTCTTGTTTCCTCCGTGGGAAGCACAGACCCCCTTCCTTCCCCTGGGCTGCTCCACACAGCTCAAGCCGTCTGCAGAGCAATCTCTTGGAAATAGCTGCACAGCAGCTACGGGAGAGCATAAAAGATTAATCAGGTAGAGGATGGAGCTCTATATACAATTTGGTATTTAAAGTGCCTCTGCATTAAGAATTAGATAAATCCTGAGCAGGAGAATGAACTTCTCAAGCAAGTTTAAATGTGCTTAGATCTGTGATTGATAGATATGAGTGACTGCTTCATACTCTAGGGTGACCCAATTTGTGCTCTCTCCTCTGACAACAATTCCAGAATAAATTGCCCTGACTAAGACATAATAAAAAACATTATTCTAGAAACCCACCCACTTAACCCATACCCCCATGACTGTGCTCCAGTTAAATTACCAGGCCAGTCAGTCAAGTAGCGATCAATTTTGGCGACTTAATCATTTTTATTTTAAGGAAGCAATAGTTGTGATGCATAATGATGAGTCCATTATGATTTTAAGATGTCTATCATCTGAAAAATAACTTTTAAAACATCTGAAAAATTAACCCTTTCTTCCCTCAAATACTTTCAGGAACATGTTTTGGATGAGTAGAGATTTTGTTAAGAGCAAACATCTGAGGAGATCAAAGCAGGTAATGGCAGAAGGGAATTTTAAAACAAAAAATACCAATTTTAAAGTCACTACATAGGATCCAGGTGTCAGGCTCATTGTTGCTGCTTTAGCATTTTTGTTGACTATAGTTGAGTCAAGTCTAAACCCCAGATGAAAATACATACCAAAAAGTCACAACACAGTTAAAATATATTGGAGGGGAAGCTGAAAAGGGAACAGATTACAAGTCTGAAGTGTAAACTATTCTTTTCAATTAAGAACTGGTATCATAAGTCAAATTTATTTCTTTCCATTTCTGACCTTAGCAGGAATAATATTTTTTTAGTATTGTTCTACTAAGGTAAATGGTTTTTTATAATATATATATATATAAAAAATAAATTTGTGTGAAACTTGGGGGGGTTTTTCCCTCAGGTGAGCAGCTGGGTCATTCCAGGCAGTATCTGGTGAGGAAGCAGCTGTACTGAGCAAGGACCCTATCTACATATTCACTGTAATTACCTTAATAGCACTTTAAAGAAATTGGGCAGTCCAAATTTAATATGCAGCCAGGATTGCTGTTAGCACAGTTAACTGAGATAGCAATTATTCTTTGCTACTGCTGGGGAAGAAAGCCAGAGAGGAAGAAATGCAGTGCTCCAAGTAACCAGAAGGGCACACACAGGGCTGAAATTGCCCCTATCCCCCCAGGACTTGCAGTAACGCTTCGTGACTTTCTCTCAAGCTGCCCCACCCCAGTCTAGACATAAGCAGCTGGGATTCAACGTGCTTTTAAAAAAATCATCAAGCAAGTTCAGGAGTGTAAAGGGTCTGTGAAAGGATTAAACCCAGGATACCCAAACCACCTGCTGACAAAGCACAATTTCACTCAAGAGTAAGGGAAGCAGTAAAACAGAAATTATGGTAAAATTGAGGATGAGAAGGGTTGAAATCCAGCCCGTACAGGCTGCTGTGGGAACCAGCCCACTGGAAACACACCCTCTAGTGCAGGCAGAGGCAGCTCCCTACTGCCCACTTCACAAAACTCAGCTCTATCTAAAGATGCCTTAAGAGCCAGACACAGTATGCCAGCGATTTGGTTCTTGCCTTTCACACGTGCAAAATACCTGCTAAACAGTAACATTCCTGACTGTTTAAATATTTGTCTTCGCAGATAAATTGCTACATCTCGGAGCTAATGCCCAGTCTATTCTCATTCTGAACACAGACGTAGTGCTTATGCAGCCTCACTGACTCTGAACTGTACAAGTTAGAGAGGGAAAGGGTTTTTCCCATAGTCCAGTGCACCAACAAGAAATCAGAAAAAGCCTGTTTTCCCACAGTCCTACATACCTACATGTCAACACTATGTTATAGCCCAGTCGAAGAAATTATCTCCTTTTGCTAAATTATCTCTAGATATCAGCCAGAAATTATAAATATTTATATATAAATTTCTCAGTCACATCATCGGAAACTAGCCTTAGATAACATAACCTAATGAAAAGCTAGTAATCACTTCCACCAGCTGTACTTGTTTGGAGTTTTTTCTACTTCAAAATCTTGTATACCATTTGCTCCAGCATCATGAAAGCTTTAAATTAATATGTGCTAATAAGAAATAATCTTTCTTGTATTTTCATTAGATTGGCATCCTAGAAGAGATTTCCTGTTTGGGTTTAATCTTATGTCCCCAGCTCTTAGCAAATTTAATTCATTTAAAGTGTTAACTGTGCTTTAATCTCTTGGAGAGCATGCACAGTTGAGGTACCAGCTAACTAAATCACTTTCAACAAGAACCTAGTTAAATTGGCACATGTTCAGACACAGTGTAAATTGTACACGTCAGTACACAAGGCCTGCAAGTCGTTGCCTCTGTTATTTACTCCCCTGTTGGGTCCTTTCCTCGGTAATTCCTTCGCAGCCCCAGAAAAACATGAACTACAAGGAGTGAATGTAACTCAGGGCAGAATCGCTCTTGCTGGGACTGATCCTGTGGGGTGCTAAGGTGATGCAGCTCTCATTGAAGCCACTCAAGGAAGAGACACCCATCAGAGGTCTCTCCAGTTACATGCTGGAAGTAGCAGAGCAGAGGGTGATGTGGGATACTGGGCTCAGTATAACATCATACGCACCCTGTCTCCTTAGAAACACACTTTTGGAGTACAGCTGATGCCAGGAGAAACAAGCTGTTTCCGTAATTCTTTACATACAGATAAACTGTTGCATTTGGGGTTCTTTTCTCCCTGCATTACAAATGCTAAACAGCAGATAATACAGATTGTAGAGCTCCAAACAGACTACACACAAATTGCCAAATATCACATCTCATGGACTGGCAGCGTTAGGGCAGCAAGGAAGGAGAGGAGAGTGCTGGTGCAGCATGAATAATATATGCTAAGTACTCGATTCTGTAATTGTACTTAAGCTATTTGTTTTCCTACTACCAGTGGAAATAAGCAGTGGAACATTGCAGGGTTTAGTAAGCGTGTATTTTGTTTTAAATGGAGGAATATTAAGCCATGGGTACAGTAAGAGTATGAACTAGACTTGAATTTTCAACTTCAAGCATAAAAGATTAACAGTTACTGGCAACACTACTGAATTACACTGACAAGTGAATAGTTCACAACCAGCCAGACGTTTCACCACACTGCAGGCAGCCAGTGTGTACAAGGGGCAAAGAAAACAGACTTTAAGAAGACTTTTGCTTCATTGGAAAGCTATTGTAGTGAGGCAGTAAGCAGCCTTACAGTGCTCCTCAGTCTCCCTTGTCTCATCCTTGCAGCTGAGGGTCCCTTCTTTATCCACAGTGGGCAAGGCTACCAACTAAGGGAACCAAATGTTCCTCTGTATTGGGCCAGGAAGTAAAAAAAAATAAAATAAAAAATCATACTTGGAAACCCAAAAGACATAATGATGGGAAAACTAGTTCAACCACTACACACACTGTGAATTCATTGTCTGGGATAGATGGCGACTTCAGGAGAGCCAGGCAGGGCAGTCAGCGAGATTCTCATCCATCAAATCCCTCCTGCATTTGCTGCAGAGGTGGAAAGCATGTCACAAATGACAAGAGGGGATTTCAGGAAGAAAATCGTTTCCTTGTTATGAGAAAAGAGAAGGGTAGCCTTCAGCCTGGCATGTCAGAGCTACTCTGTACAGCTGCCACCCTGCCACTTGTGGCCTTTGTATCTCGCCGCGATGGCTTGTCCCTCTTTTCCCAGCACCCACAGGCCAGGCAATGTCTCCAATGGGGATGGGGATGTGCCAAGGGAGAAGTGAGAGTCTGGCTAACCTTCTCCCCTGCTGGCCTCCCAGAGCCTGTGCCAGGTACCCAAGAGACTCCCAAGGGCAGCTGTAGCACACATCTAGGCATGCCACCGATGGTAGCAGGACCCCATCCCTGCACCCAGCAACCTGGGAGGCATCCCCAGGTGTCCACACCAGGATGCTGCCTCTGCACCTCCACCACCCCCACACAGGGCAGGGACATGCTCTCAGGGTCTGCTGGCCACTGCCAGCCCACAAAGCATCCAGACCTTCCAAGGTTTGGGCTGTAAAGCCACAGTGAGCTACCCAGGTTCTTAAGGCTTGCAGCTTGGCCCAAACAAGAGGGATTTTCACTGATGGGGAAAGATACCCCACTCACATACACAAGGCTGACCCCTGCAGAAAGCTGTGTAGGATCTGCCCTGAACAGCTGGAGAAAAGAGGAGAGGCCAGGTCTCTAAAGGGAAAAAGTCACTAGGATTATTTTCTTGCAAAAATTACTTTTTGCTTTCTTTTTTCCCTAAAAAACCCAAACACAAACAAACAAAAACAAACAAACAAAAATAAACAAAACCCACAACACTGAAAATTCCTTTAAACAAATGAAAGCTACAAGAGCTGGAGGCAGTCACCCAGCATGGAAAATGAACTCAAATCCCAGAAAGTTATCAAATGGAACAGAAAATAGTCTTATAATGGGAAATGTCAGGCAACCCTAGTAAAAAGTGAAGCTTCCAGTCCCACCTGTAATCACCCACCACTGCACTCTTAATAGGTTCTCTACAATTATACACAGATGGTGAGAGATGGTGCAATCTTCTGCTGATGCTTGTGGTTATACACTTTGTTTAACAAAATGCTCAGGCAAATTAAGGTCACTCCTGTAGATTTCTCCTTTACCTCTTAAAGACCACTTCACACATCAGAGGGTAAGACTTACCAGCCGTAACAGTGTAGAGACAAGATAATAATTTCTGGTTTATCTTAGATTCTTATATTACTTATTGTTCTAGTGCATTCTGAAAGATTACATTAACATTTGTTTTATAAAGTCTATTTCACATAAATCTCTTCCACTGCAAATGACAAATAAATCATCTAAAGAATTGTGTTTAGGACAAAGCACAAAGGAAAAACAAAATTATCTTATGCACAACCAGGGCATGATGAGAGATCATTTTGAGATAAGTTTGGTATAAATAGAATTCTATTTCTGAAAAACAAATTTAGTAAGACATTTTAGAAAAGCCCTTTTGTGTTTTTAAAACAAATTGCATTGTGCTCAGAATGCTTCAAGGAAGTGTTTGGGTTGAAATCCATGCTTCACCAGAGTTGTTATTCAACTATTCAGTTAGAGTGACTCCACTTTTCACAGGAAAGCTTTATTTAATTCCCCATAAAATCTGCACAAAAATAATTTCTTTCGTAGTCATTCTAAAATGTTTCCATCTTCTGATATGAAAAAACATAATTCATACAGAGAAATTACTTTAAGTTTTTTATTACCTCGACACTGTGTTTTCTGTTTAAACATTAAAACATTAATTTGCTCCTCAGACATTTAAAGGTGGCTTAATTTCCTGAAGACTGATTTGCAAATATTTTTAATCTAAAGAAAGGATTATATATGGCAGCTTCATTATACCAGAGCTAGATAAATGTTTGTAATTGCCAGTACAACTTCTTCACACTAAGTGGCAGCTAATAGAAGAGGCCATTTAAGGTTAGAACTGTGAAACTAGTTACCTGAAAATACTTAACCAGCCACTTCACTAATCATAGAAAGCATGAGCTACCTGTCCAAATTACTCTGGAAAGAGATTACATTATTTAGTTATCATTAAAACTTTCAAAATTCCTATTTTATCTAATTTATACTTAAAAAAAAAATACTTAAGAGCATGGAACATTTTAAATAAGTGATCATCTCTTAAACCCTGGTGATAATTTCAAATAACAAAGAGAATAAAAATAATTATTGTGAGAGAAATGTTCTGATAGCACCCTGTCATAAGATAAAGTCACTATAATTAAGTGAATTTTGTTGCACACCTAGTCACAGATCAACTATTCATGGGAAGAGACAGCTAAGACGACACTCAAGGAAGGCAAGATCAAAGGAGCACATTTTAAATACAGTTAAGCCCTAACACAGGTATGGCTTCTTTCTTATAGATCCAGACGGAAGAGAAATACACAGTTTTTCTAGACTGAGTGAGCAAATGCGCTCTTTGCACGTCCCTCACACACCACAGCCTTTTCTGGTGTTTCTGCAAGCAAACCACTAATTACCACACTCAGCGAGAACAAAGAACTACAAACCTGAGCTGAGAAGCAGCCACTTTTGAATTAATCAATTGTTCTCTCATCAATTCAGTGCTGTTCTTTCAACACTGCCAACAAAATGTAGTTAGTTTGAGCAGTGGAAAGTAATTATACTCATTATGAAAAAAGAAAAAAAATTACATTTAGTCAGATATGAAAACACTACCCTTGCAGTCTAAGATAATGACAGCTTCTCCTGCTAAACACCATAAAGGTTACTACGGATTCCTGGAAATGAGAATGAACCCACATGATAAACAGATACATTTAAAGAAGGGGGGGCGGAAATTATATGTATCTATAAAATTTAAGTATTAGTTCGTTTACTCTCTTAAAACCAGTCTTAGAATGGAGCAACTCCTGTGGAATAGCCAAGTCTTTTTAATTTCATTCAGCTTCGGCAATATCAGTCCCTTTTATCTGCCGGAGCTAGGGCAATAGATGTGACAAAATGCCTTTATTCTCAACATTATTTTGTCCGTTTAGAAACAGTTTAGTTAAGCAGGGTAAGAGAAAAGAATTCAGAGTCAGTTGCAGGAATAGTCTCCTTTAATTGCCAATTCATACTCAAAAGTGCCATCTTTGAAGTCCACCTACTAACCATTTCTGAGTTTGGTTTTATGGTTTTCACTTAAATTGTAATGTTTGGTTTTTTTCTTCTTCACGACACAGCAAGATGCTGAGGCTACCAGTATCTTGCCTCTCAGTAGACATCACAAACTGGTATTTTCTTTTTTTTCTACAGATAATGCAATTATTACTTTTTATTATTATTATTATTATTATAGTATTCAGAAGTTTTAAATACCACTTTGCAATTTCATGACCCAGACATTATTGCAATAATTGCATCGCCTAAAGACCAGGAGAGTCAAGTATGAGGAGCAGCCAGTCACAAACAACAGAGTGTACTGATATGCTAACGGGGTTAATAAGCATCACGGCTGGGAGCAGAGTAGCCATAGGGCTGCAGCCCTTGAAGAAAATAAACATGCACAAAAGAAGAGAGCTGTCAGGCTCTTCACCTGACAGTATTTGCTAAACGAAAAGCTTCGGTCACAGCAGCAATCGGGGTAAGTTGTGGGAACTCTGATAAATAACTAACTAACTAAATAAATACATTAATTAATTATAAACCGTAAGCAGAAAAAAATAGATGCTGCCGCTTTTCCTGATAAAATTTTCTTCAGTATCTAAAGGGAATTAGCTTGCTTCATCTAGCTTAAAGTTTAATTACTCATCTTCTGGGACTTCTCCTGATCCGAAATGCAATGCCTCCCAGGCAACCCCAAGTACCCACGTACTAAAATAGCCCTGTCAACCAGGACCAGCCGTCAGCTGGAGCTGTGAGGAAAAATGTCGTGCAGCAGTGTCTACGATCAGGTCGGAGAGCTGCAGAAAAGCCATCGAGAGGCTAAGTGCAAAAAGATGCGGGGAATGCCTGGGCTAATTACTGAACAAGAGATCTGAACAGGCAAAAAGAAATAAAGGAGCCCATTCTCTGCTCCCCTGGGACACAGGCAGACCCTTGATCAGCATGACACCAGTAATCTGTACCAAATTTCTTCCAGATTATTATGCAGCATGAAGGGGGCAAAGGAGATTCAGACCAACAGATCTCTGCAAAGATGGCACCTGAAATGCTATTTTAAGAGGGGTGAAATAGGACAATGCACTCACTGCAAGTCAGTTTGCTGCTGTAGACTTCACTAATCACACTTCCCATAAAGGACAGCCAAAAAACAAGCTGAATCCCTTCAGCAGAGTATTAATCCACCTGCTACACTACCTCCTGGAGTCCTAGCACCTTTTGTCAGCAGTACTTCAGTTCTCCAGTGGCAGAAAGGTTTTTAATTCATTAGTCAACTTTATTATTAAAACTTCATCTGAGGAGTTAATCTTTTGAGAATTGAGGTCACAGCCATATGCAAGAATTTATCTTCAATTTTATACTAAGTGGTATTTCTGGATAACTAAATATTTCCTGGCTAACTAAGAATGTAGAAAAACAGAACAAGAGTAGAGTGAATTGGTTTTATGTCACCATTCATCTAGCCACGGGTCAATTTTCTTTGTTTAGTTTGTGGTAAAGCAATCCTCATCTTCCTTGTGTTTTCACTTGGGGATTCTTCACACACAGTAAATATTACAAATCAAAAAACCCAATCCTTTCTTTAAGCAGTGAAAACAAGGCTCTTCATGCCTACTTTACAAGGATTTAAATAGGACAGCACAAGGTGAAGAAAAGAGTTGTGCAAAAACTTGCTGACTGCATTTTGACCTAATTCTCTGAATTCCTGATTTTGAAGGGACTATACCACTGTTTAAACTCCCAGAAGCACAGATACCAAACTTCAGAAAACAAACCTCATAAAACGTTAAACGCTTCAGACTGCACAAGATTAAGAAGTGGGATTTTAGTATAAATCCTTCTTATGTTCAAGATCACTAATGCCAGCAGAGAGTTTGCTCTTAGAATTAAGAAAGGCAAAATTACTGGGCAAATACAGTGTAGCAAAATAATTTTTAATTATTACTTATGAAGAGCAGGCTTCTGATGAGCAGCTTTCCTTCTTGCCCGCCAGCTCAAAGGAACAGATCAGTTTGAAAAGCAGGAAAAAAAACATCTGACACTTTTCTTCTTACACACTTTGTCAATGCCAAGACCTTTTGTACCTACACAAATACATATATTTTTATTATTTTTTTTACCAAAAGTGCAACTAACCCAGTCATGAAGCTCAAAGAACAAGAAAGAAATAAGAAAGAGCAAAGTCTGTATAAGACCCAGAGCATGACCCCTCTCTCCGGACACCTGCTGAACTGAAAAACTTGTCCTCTCAGAGACAATGGGCACTAGGACAGCTGGAAAACAGGACATGGTAAAGCTATAACCATTTTTAAAAAATTTCTCTCTTTCCAGATTCCTTTTTTAAATTCCATATATCACCAGGAACCTCTTCTCTGGTGGAGAACCACTTGCTAATCTGGGCTTCAAATGAAGGGGTTGAGCCCACATCCCATTTATGGTTGATTTATGCCCCTTTCCTGTAGCCTTCAAATGTAGGAACCTCTTATTGCTGTCTTCACAAGGGAAGCCTCCTTGAAAGGCTTAATTTCTTTCCCAGAAGTCACACAATGTAGGCAGAGCAATGACTACTGTAGAATCAAGTGACATGACTCCAAGCCCCTCGTTTACTTTCTCCTCTATCATATACTACAGTAAGAATATACTGTTGAATAAAGTTGAATATACTTTGAATAAAGAAAATCATTCAAATACAGAAAAGTAGACCTACACAGGTGAGGGTTTCATGAAAGCTCACTGAAGTTGATGGAGAGTGTCCCACAGACCTCATTTGGCCCTGGGCTCCAGCTCTAAATGGCTGCATGGGAAAATGAGCCCCTTCATCATTATTTGAGGTTACATTGCAGGCAGAAGATGCCTCAGTGAGTGGTACCAAGACAAGTGGCTTATCACCCCAAGATGCCCCCTGTAGGACCAACATAGAGCCAGCCACATAAGAGGAGGCCCAAAGGGGTTCATAAGCCCAGGCACATTTCCCAACTGAGGAATAAAAGTGAACCAATGCCATTCTGAAGCCTCTTCTCCTTTTAGCTCTGGCAACTTCAACTGTCACATAAGATTTCAAATGACACTGCTCAAACTATGTGATGTAGAGGTGCAAGTGTGACCTTGAGCGCGCAATATTTCTTTCACACACTGTTGATTGCATCCAACAAACCAACCAACACCCCTCCTCCCTCTCAGCACAGCCACTGTCAGAGCAATCAGACCTGCTCAGGATACTTACAAATAGCTCACTGCTATGAAAGGTGAATCCTATTTGGGTTCATGACAGAAAAACAGTTATAAAGTAATTGCTGAACTTTAGCTTTAAACTCAAAGTGTAGTGTGAAGAAATAAAAGCAATAAATCTAAAAAAAACCATCATCTTACCAAATACAAACAACCCTTTCAAGTGATTATAAATATCATCAGTGAATGGTGAAGACCATAAATATTTCCCAGGGTTCTGGGACTATCATAATAAACCACAAGAGCAAAATTCATGTGGGATATGATGTCACCATTGCCATGAAGTGTATTGATAGTCCAGTTCCCTGTGTTCCCATATTTATGTTTCTAGAATACATGGTTGCAACTACAAATTTTAATGGAAAAGCAGTTTTATTTAGCAAAGAAATATAACTTGGAAATCGAGGTCCCTTACCCAGAAAGGCCTGGCATTACACCAGCAAAGGTCTTGCTGACAGCATATGAAGCCCTTGACAATTAGCCCTGGAGTAACTAAGTGACCATCTTTGTTATTCTTCTTTTTGATTCTAAATTTCTCTCTGAACCTTGCAGTGAGCAGGACCCATCAATACCACTCAGTCAATGCCTTTATAGTTTGCTGCAACAGAACAGCACCTCCTTAAGCTTCTTTGCCTCTTTGTTCATAGCTCCCCAGACTCTTTGTTTTGTCCATTCTTTCTCTGTCTTGTGATCATTGTTAAAGTGGTTGATGTTCTGGGCCACCGAGTTCAGTTTTATTTCTATCATGTTTGCAGCATCTGAGACCACTAGCTAGGGGCACTTGAAAACAGAGTTAGGAAACACGAGACCGCACTGACTTGATTTTGGCTACAGTACAAAAGGACTCCCTCTTTGCATTCCAATAGTCAACTTTAGGTACAAAAACTCAGATGCAAGGTGCTTGCCAGTGGAGGATATGGCTACCACCTTGTACACATGGAGCACCCTAAGGTCAACATACTTTGTCTCAGCCTTTTACAATCTCTCCTCTTCAACTATGTGTCCCCACCACAATGAGAACAATCTTGGATTTTTTAATAATCAATATTTTTATAACTCTCTCCTATCTTGCTTCCCTATTCTGCCCACAAGAAATACTTTGCTTTCTCTTATTAAACTAATCAAAAATACTGAACTAGCACAGATTCTATTCTGAACTGCTAGATGGAGAGTCCAAAAGCCTGGCTTGCAGCAGAGTAGAGAGCTGATGCAAATCCTACTGCTCACATACATGCTTTGTGTTTGGCCCTCTTGTCACAAATACTCAGGCCACCACCTTTCATTATTTAGCTGTTACTGCCATACTTAATAGTCCAGCCTGTTCCCTCTATTGGACCGTTATATAAATACAGATTAAATTAATCCACCTTCCATGCCTCTGGTGAAAGCCAATGTGAGGAAGGAGGCTCAATGCATACCGTAACATTAAAGAGCAAGAAGACAAAAAGCAATGAGAAAAGCATTTGACTGCTCTATATCAGCAAGGTTTTGCCAGCACCCATGCATTGACAGAGGCATGCAAGCTGGCACAGAGATTGTGTAGTCACAAGGAGGGTTGTTGACAGGACAGCTTTACCATGCTCTGAAGGTCAAAGACTGTAACAGAGCTGGTTTTTCTTAGCTGGCTTTAAAGCCACACTGGCTGAAATGACTCCTCTCTTACTTGCATGGCAGCGTCGACAGGAACCACCAGCACAACATCATTAGGGTAAAAGGGGAGAGGTTCCTTTTGGAGGACACAGATGGTCACCACCTACAAGAGCTGCCTCCTCCAGCTAAGCTTGGTTTTATCAGACATACTTTTGAGCAGTGGTGAATTTTAATCATACAATCAGAAGAAAGAATTATAGCAGAAATACCACTTTTGAAGATATTGTTTATAATCTACATCTTCAGCTTCAGATAGAAGCTGGAAATGCAGGAAATGCAAATAAATTTATCACCCTTTCGTGGACATGTATTTTGAAGATCTTTAGTATACTGTTTATCAAAAGGAATTGCTTCTAGTTATTTATGCTTTAAGGGATACTCTATCATTTTTTCATAGTTGAGCCCCAGTAAACTCTTACCCAGCATTCTTGCTTCCCTTTCACCACCACAGCCAATCCTACATACTAATTAAAAACTGATTATGTCAATTAAATTGCACTTTGTTTTCCTAACAAGATTGGTTTGGGTTAGTTTTTTTTTCTTTTCTTGCTTGCTACCTACGTCACGAAGCGAGCATGAAGCTGCATGACCTTCAACACCATCAGCTCTACCTTCTGTAGGAGAAGCAGACTGTCTTTTCCCCCTGCCAGTCCACATATGATAAACATCAAATGCAGATCAGTAACAAGTTGCTGGCAACTGATAGTTTGCTGGTTTCATTTTGTGCCCATTTCCAGCTCTAGGCTCTACTGCAGTAACGAGGAGCAAAGATTCTGATTTCCTTCCTCTCACCTGTAACCTCTGAGCAGTTCATCCCCGTTTTGCACTTCCTTGTCCTCACCCTTCTCTTAGTTTATATCCTAAGCGTGGCTGATCTGAGCATTAGAGAGCACATTTGAGAAAATAATCTAAAATGGAGTACAGGATCTTGAGAGAGTAAAACTTTCCAGTTGCTGAGGAAGCATCTGAAATGGTTATTTTCTCAGGTCCATAACTGCAGGGATGAGTACACCAGCTGACCCATAACATTAAACTGGTTTTGAACTCCATAAGGCTAAGGCATTTATCTGCTGTGGGGCTTCCAAGCTCTTCAAAGACTGCCTTTGGCTATACACAGAAGATGTTGCTTTCATCTTCTCCATGGAGCTGCATGGTTGGGATGGCTGTTTGCCCTGATGCACCCTTAATCAAATCCCAAGACAAGGCCCATACGCACATCCAGATCACTCTAAGAATTTTTGTTTGTTTGTTTTAAACAGTCAAATTCTGACATCTGATTCTACTGTAGTCCTTGGACTTGACTTCCATGGCTTGACACATTCTGTGAACATCTCCAGGGCCAAGCAAGTTAAATAAAAAGTATATTTATTTCTTAATAGTTCCGGAGCAATGAATCCAATTATTAACACAAAAGATGCTTTCATGTGGCAAACAGAACTGATGGTACATATTGCCATTAGAATCTTGCACCCACAGATTACAAGATTTTTATAGCATCATAACTGCAAATTAGTTTTTTTTCCTGTGCTTCTGATCAGTTAGTTGAATGGAACATCCATTATAGCAGCCTATTATGACTGTATCATTTGTTTTAACAGCTTCAGTGTCCTTGTCTAAAGCTCCATCACTCTACAGCAGCTGGTCCAGGCAGAACTGTTCATTTAACAAAGCGATAACAGACACTACTAACTAGGAATCCAAGGCCTTCCCTGTGAGGCCCAATATTGCTCTCCAACATTCTTTCATAACCTACTCATGATATTTTTTTTTTTCCTCTCATACCCTTATATTTGCCCCTAAATTTCTCTGATGTTCATTTTTCCACACTTATAACTCATGCCTTCTACATAGAATCATAGAATGTTTAGGGCCGGAAAGGACGTCCAAAGGTCATCTAGTCCAGCCCCTCTGCAGGGAGCAGGAACACCCTCAACTAGAGCAGGCTGCTCAGAGCCTTGTCCAACCTCACCTTGAATATCTGCAGGGATGGTGCCTCAACCACCTCCCTTGGGGAGCCTATTCCATGGATCCACCATCCTCAAGGTGAAGTACTTCTTCCCGATATCCAGTCTAAATCTACTCTAATTTAAACCCATTACCCCTCGTCCTTTCACTACAGGCCCTTGTAAACAGCCCCTCTCCAGCCTTCCTGTAGGCCCCCTTCAGGTACTGGAAGGTGGCTAAAAGATTGCCCTCTTCTCCAGGCTGAACAATCCCAGCTCCTTCAGCCTGTCCTCATAAGAGAGGTGTTTAAGCCCTCTGATCATCTTTGTTGCCCTTCTCTGGACCCGCTCCATCAGATCCATGTCTTTCCTGTGTTGATAGCTCCAGAACTGGATGCAATACTCCAGTTGAGGTCTCACCAGAGCAGAGTAGAGGGGCAGAATCACTTCTCTCAATCTGCTGGCCACACTTCTCTTGATGCAGCCCAGGATGCAATTGGCCTTCTTGGCTGCAATTGCACACTGCTGGCTCATGTCCAGCTTCATATCCACCAACACCCCCAAGGCCTTTTCTGCAGAGCTGCTTTCTAGCACTTTCCAGCACACCAGTACATGGTGATTCTCACTGACAAACATTCACTGTGTCACAGAAAATTCCCAGAGAAGTTAGCATGCTGTTAATAAATAAATAAATCTCTCTGTAAATAAAAGGGGGGGTCCCAAATTACAACACTGGGTCTGCATACTATCTACCTTTAGAACCAAGGCCAGAAACACCAGAATTTTGCAAGTGGTTTTTGGTTGGTCAAAATTCCCATTCTACATGTTGTAGGTTTACTCTTGACATTAGTAAAGTTCAATGACCATTCATTATTTTACCTCTAGGAAATGAGTCAGGATCTGGAGGAAGTCTGGACACCTCTGGTCAGCAATGCACCCTTCCCTGCACCAAGGTATTCTTCCCCCGCTAGGGAACAGGGGATGACTTGTCTCTAGAGGTGCCACCCTTAAAAGAAACAGAAATAAGTTGTTGCAGGTGGTTGTGAGAGGTAAAACTTCATAACTCACTTTACATTAATTTAGCCTGGTCAGATTCCTATGGTCCTATGCTCCTATGGTCTTAGTGACACTTCATTCAGCTAGATGACTGTTAATAACCCTTTGGTCTGAGACTGCAAGACTTGTTAGGGTGTTTCTTAGCCTGCAAATGGTACTGTACACACTTGAGTATTCTTTGCTGCAACCTTGTTTGTCTACAAAAAGTGCTAACACAGTCCCACACAGCAGATGTCAAAGACAAAGCTCTGATGTGGATACACACATTCACATTGGCTGACCTTTCCATCCATCTCTTTTTGCCTTTCTTGAACTTGACCATCAACCTGCATGC
>JAOEGS010015204.1:0-14990 GCA_025447755.1 Corythornis vintsioides
CCTGCATATTTTGTCACTTTGCCAGATTTGTATATTTTTCTGTCATCAAAGTCTGAAAAGTTTGGAGGATCTGTGCTTTTCTGAGCTCCTTGGATCACTTCATTATACAACTGCTCTATGCTGCTTTTAAAAAAGCTTCCTTTTATCTGTTTTGGGTTTATGACAAAAATATGGGTAGTGTCGTGCTTTTTTAACCTTATGG
This sequence comes from Corythornis vintsioides, assembly GCA_025447755.1. Classification (NCBI taxonomy): domain Eukaryota; kingdom Metazoa; phylum Chordata; class Aves; order Coraciiformes; family Alcedinidae; genus Corythornis; species Corythornis vintsioides. The sequence goes on from JAOEGS010015204.1 coordinate 203, forward strand.
GAGTAGAAGGTCTCATCAATTTTGTCTCAGTAAGAAATGTGGGAGTTTTGCTTACCATTACCTTTAGCAGGAGCAGTGATGGCAGTTCTGAATCATTTTACTTAATCCCATCTTTGAAAATATGAATACTTAGGAATTTCTTCTGACTTATTGCTTGATGCTTTTGACACTGGTTTATTATCCAGCACAGAGATGGCTAACAAAATACCAATGTCAATGAGACAGAAATCAATGTATTTTTTTCTTAAAAGATAAATCTGTCAATTTCAAAATTAAATAACTGCTTTGACTTTTAGAAATGAAACTCAGCCACCTTTTTTTTTTTTTTTTTTTTCTAGATGAAGCAGGTATTTTAAGTCATTTGAAGTATTTCTCAAGTGTTCTTATTCTTGTAGTTCAAGTCCTATTTAATAATTTTCAAGTGCTCTATCTGTATATTCAGACATATGGTCTCGTTTGAGTTCACAGTGGACCAATACTCCTAGATGCTTTGAAATGGAAGTGTTCATAACTTTTCTTTGAAGGTTGTGTTTTGGTTTTTTTGTTTGTTTTAGATTTGGGGTATCTGCAGTCAGCAAGAAAAACAAACAAGCAAACAAAATTAGTGTGTATAGCAGGCTAAAGACCAAGAAGTTTTAAAGTATAGTTTCTGTCAAAGTGACAGAATTATTTGATGCTGATTCTTTGTGTCATTCAACAGACTGAAAAATTCACATTTCCTTTTTTTCAAAATTTATTATTAATTTTTAATTTTTCTTTTTTTAACAAGAATGGGCCTAATTCTGTGTTTTGATGTGACACCTCTACAAGAAGGGCCGTAAGAAGGATCTGGGTAACTACAGGCCTGTCAGCCTGACTTTAGTACCTGGAAAGATTATGGAGAGGATTATCCTGAGTGAGCTCTCATGGCAGTTGCAGGGAAGCCAAGGGCTCAGGGCCAGCCAGCATGGGTTTATGAAAGGGAGAGCTTGCCTAACAAACCTGATCTCTTTCTGTGACCATCTGACTCACCTTTTAGATGGGGTGAAGGCTGTGGGTGTTATCTACTTGGACTTTAGTGAGGCCTTTGACGCAGTCTCCCACAGCATTCTCCTGGAGAAACTGGCGAATCATGGTATAGACAAATATACTCTTCACTGGGTTAAAAACTGGCTGGCTGGCTGTTCTCAGAGAGTGATGATAGATGGGGTGCAATCCAGCTGGCTGCCAGTCACCAGTGGTGTCCCTCAGGGATCAGTTTTGGGGGCAGTGTTATTTGGCATCTTTATTGATGACTTGGATGTGGGGTTGAGGGCACCCTCAGTAAGTTTGTAGACAGCACTAAATTGTGTGGGAGTGTTGATCTGATTGAGGGCAGGAAGGCTCTTCAGAGGGACTTGGACAGGTTGGATCAATGGGCCAGGGCCAATTGTATGAGGTACAATAAGGCCAAGGGCCGGGTCCTGCATTCCGGTCACAACAATCCCCCAGCCAAGAAGGCCACCAGGATCCTGTCTTGTATAAGGAATAGCAAGGTCAGTGGGAGAAGGGAAGTGATTGTGCCCTTGTACTTGGCTCTTGTGAGGCCTGATCTCGAGTGCTGTGCTCAGTTCTGGGCCCCTCATTATAGGAAAGACATTGAGGTGCTGGAGTCTGTCCAGAGGAGCTACCAAGATCCTGAGAGGCTTAGAGAACAAGTCGTGTGAGGAGAAGCTGAGGGAGCTGGGCATGTTTAGTTCTCCTCAGAGAAGAGGAGGCTAAGGGGGGAACCTCATTGCCCTCTACAACTACCTGAAAGGAGCTGTCCTTAATTTCTAATGACAAAACCAGGGGAAATGCTCTGAAGTTGCAGCAGGGGAGGAAGAAATTCTTTATGGAAAGAGTGGTGAGGCACTGGAACAGCCTGCCTAGGAAGGTGGTTGAATTGACAAGGTGCTTCAGGACATTCTCAAAGAGCAGGAATGTAGGGGACTGTGTTTCACGGGGTGTGGTGGTTTTCTTAGGTGTTTTGTTGGGGTTTTTTTAGGACTTGGCTGGACTCAGTGATCTAGAAAGTCCTTTCCAACCATAATTATTCTGTGATTGTTTTGAACATGAGCTCTTAACACTATGTCAAATCTGTATGATGATCCAGGGGAATGAGAATGTTCAGCATTAAAAGTCTAATTTTCTATTTTCTTTCTAGCCTAGTCAGTATTTTGTTCATATGCACTTTTAATATTCTTGTTGCCTAAATCATATATTAATGTTTTTGGTCTCCATTGCCAAAAGGCATAATTCCAGTAATGAGGAGAAATAATCAGAATGCTTGATGAGGTAGCTAAGCTACCAAGCAACAAACAGAATGTTTCATCACTTGTTTTAATAATGGGTATATGAAGGTGCCACAGTTTTGTCATTTCCTCACCAAGAAATGCATCTCTTTTTATTACAATATGGTATGGTATCAAAAAAGGTCAAATCAACCAAAATGTTGTGAAAGTGTAATATAGAGCAGGAATAGAAAGCAAGCTAAGAGGAAGTCAGGAAATATGGTATTTTTAGAATTATTTCAAATAGTGCTTCTGGTTTGTTGTTTTTGGGGGTTTTTTGTGTTTTTTTTTTTTTTTTGTGTGTGGTTTTTTTTTTTTCTTCTGAGACACCTTCAGCAAACCTACTAAATCATATGGAAACAAACAGAATCAGCAGTTACCCCAAGGTAGGTGATACAATCTTCTAGGTAAATTAGCTATTTTGTTCCTTACCCTTCCAGTATTTCATGCTGAAAAAAAAAAAAAAATTTAAACTTGAAGTTTCTAAGAAAGTACTGGAGTTTTAAATATCTCTGTTTTGGTCCATTTCTTTCTTCTGGGAGACTTATAGGCCAGAAGCAGTCTGATTGAGAGGAAGAGGAAAAATCAGAGGTGGTAGAGTTACCTTATAAATTACTGACAACTGAGTTCTCAGGGCTGTATGCTTTGTTCATTATTTCTAATATATCTTTTCTAGCTGTAGAAATATATTTGTCTAATAGTTTGCTGTAATTGCTTTTTAATTAATTGCCAAATATATTTTTATCAATATTCTATGAAAATTACAGAATATTTTTTAAAGAAAACAAATTTAAATAAAAGGTTCTTAGGAAGGAGGGTATTTCTTACCTGATACATTAAAGAGTGTCTTGAGTACCGTCTATTAAAGCTTTTATTTTCCATTTTCCCTCATAACTAGTGCATTATGATACCCTTTTAAAGCAGTAATAACATTTATATGTAGCCTGTGTGTGCAGCTGAATTAGAGTTTTTGCTCATAGCATTGTATGGTTACAGAGTGGAACACCTGAATAGTTCTGTTTGCTGTGATTTTGACTGAATTCCACAGTTTTGGTGCACATTTTCTGTGTTGGAGGAAACAAATTCAGGGTCTGTGTTCCTAGGTGCTGCATTCCCTGGCAGGGACCTAGCCATTCTGATCTAATAGCTGCTTTCTTAGGCACCTGCAAACTTGTCATGGTGGAACATTTCCTCCAGCAAATAAAGCTAACTGTGTTTCATCTAGGAAGGATTGTGGAAGGTCTTCCTAGTCTCAGAAAAAGTCCCAGGCCACCTGTGAGCCAGGTAAAAGACATGCAGATCTGCACGCTTCATCCTGTGGCTGTCAGCCAGCTCTGGAGAGACTGGAGAGTAGATAGAAATATCTACATTCGTTTTGAAGTGCACCATTGACATGTGTAAAGCTTTGTAAGGGGAGAGAAGGGGTCTACTTGGAAAGCTGCCTGATTCTGTTAATTGCTTGCTCATTATTCCATGGGCAGGCTTACACGTTATTTCCTGGTTTCAGATAAGGCGCAGCTGGAAATCTGTCTGATGCTATCATCTCTTTTGAAGTGATTGGGCAATACCTGCATGATTAGAAACAAAAATCTACAGAATGAGATTTTAATTGAATACATTACACTCTGTGCAAACATGAAATGCTGCTCCAGCCATTTTTTATCTATTTAGTCAAATACAGCAGTATCATACATAGTGGGGTCACTTTTCTGACTCACGGAGACTACAGTCACGAGATTGCATACAGTCTGGCAGCAGTGAATTGACTCAGTGTTACATGAGAAACATGAGAGACACTAAATCCATTCAGACCATTTCTGTTAATGTCTTAAGTCTGACAAAGCAGAGCAGTGAAGAACATGGGGAAATTGTAATGACATTTCCTGGACTACTGTCCCAACATCCCATGACCTTTGGTTAGAGTCTTTCCTAGACAGAAATAATACTTTGCATTTTGTCATTTTCAAAGGACTAGACTTTTCCTTTAAAGTAGATCAATTTTTATCCACTGTGGCTCTTTATGGGGAGAGATCAAGGTTGTTATTCTCTCTGCATATTACACTCGTGACTGAATGTATTTGTGCCATGTCCCCCTCACCCTGTCATGTCACCCTATGAAGGGTCCTTGTCTGTGCAGTCACTTCTTTTGCAGAAAATACTTCTTACTGTGATAATCAGTGTCATTCTCCTATAAAACTTCATAATTTTCACTGTACCTTTTTTGATGTGGGAACTCCATAGCTTAAGGTATTTAACTAGAAGGTGCAGCACAGTTTTCTACATAGTCATAACAATAATTGCTGATTCATCTTAATTATTCTCAAATGTGGATTGATTTCTGTTGTTTATTACATTGATATTACTGATTGGCCAGAGCTTCTCACTGTATATTTAGAGTTGGAATTGCTTTTTTCATACATCATTATTTTGTCAACTTATTTTATAACTACTTCTACCAGTATTTTAGCTTGAGATGGATCACTGGTGTTTTCCTTGCCAAGAAAGATTTTTCAGAATAGGCGTTTTATGATACATACACAGATTAAAAAGAAACCTTTTTGGTTTTATCTACCCTGCATACTTCTGCTACATTTTAGTAGCCTACTTTTTCTGTGGTCTTTTAAACACGCTTCTTTTTACTTTTTAACATTTGAAAATATTTGAATATTTATTGTCTGGTTTAGAAAGTTTTGTTCTTCAGACTCATGTTTGGCCTCTTAAAACCTGATAAAGGCTATGATCTCTTCTGTCTTTCTCATTTGCATACATCTTCACTATTTGAAAATTGACTTATTTATTTTAATGCCTTCTCTTACCTTTATATTTATCCAGCTGTTTGTCTATCTTTTTTAAGTGATGTGCATATGGGCCTCTAATGTTTTTAAGTAGTTTTGAGCCTACTTCAAGAATTTACTCTTTTGAATGGCCTTCATGATGTTTAACAGCTTGCTTATTCTTTGTCATTCCTTATTTCACAATTTGTAGTAAACAACAGCAGTAGATTTTGTCAATCTGTTTGTTCCTGTGTCAGTTTCTGACCTTGGCAGCTTTTTGTGTACTTTATTTGCTTACACGCAGAGCAGTTCTAAATCCTCAATCTGTGAGCCACACCTTGCTACTAGTCAGGACCTGGTTAGAACCTGCTTCTATTTCCTGATCAGGGTCTTCATAGAATACTCACTTAGAATCATAGAATCATAGAATGTTTAGGGCTGGAAGGGACCTCCGAAGGTCATCTAGTGCAGCCCCCTGCAGGGAGCAGGGACACCCTCAACTAGACCAGGCTGCTCAGAGCCTTGGCCAACCTCACCTGCAATATCTCCAGGGATGGGGCCTCAGCCACCTCCCTGGGGAGCCTTAATGTGCCTAAACATTTTAACTTGATCTTAATACAATATTTGCCAAATCCATAGTGCAGCTGGTCTTCCATATCTGTTGTAGTTACCACTCTTACAGCTTCCCTGAGCGTGTCAAATGACCTTCCTAAATATTTAGCATTCACTTTCACCATGCTGGTTGGGCAACAGTTTACTTGAAATTCAGTGTTATCTTCTAGGAAATGTAGACCTGAGGAACTGACAGGCCCAGCTCAAAGGAAAAGATGAGATAATCTTCCAGTATGTTCAGTGTGTTTGGAGTTTACAGACACTCTTTAATTTGTATGATGTAAGCATATGGTGGTTGTCTACAGTTGACTAACAGATAAATTTTGAGGACATGATAATTATGAGTTTAAAACTTTATTTGTAATTTGAAAAGACTCCTTGCATACAAATAAATAACTTCATTGGAAACAAAGGAGGGTTATCTCTGCAAATGCTGTGTTGGATGTGTGAATCTAGTTTTCATGTTCAGGCTTGACTTCTGATGAGTTTCTAAATTAAACTTCAGAATGATTCTATTTTAAATGATTGCTTATTAAAGGTTGTTATCTTGGCGAGTCAGCTAAAACCCAAAATACTCAAAACATCACTTGTTTTAAAAATTGAGTCAATCTAAGCAGTCATTAGCACTTGACATACTGGTTCCTTCGGCTTTCTGAACACACTCTTTAGAACTTTTTATAGTTCTAAAACTATACCTTGTCAGTCTAGGGCAAAGTTTTCCATAGGAAGCAAGTTACATATTACAGTGCTTTTAAACTGTCATTTTTGGTATTATTTTATTTCCTTTTTTTTTTTTTTTTTATTCACTTTTTGCTCTGGACAATGAGTTTCTTAAAAAGCCATTATCTGCATAACCTGCAGTCATGAAAATTCTGTAGGTATGAAGGATGTTAAATACAGGTACACAATGTACCACATTAAATGTGGCCTCTTTGAATGAGGCTTCTGCAAAAGTCCTGTTTGTACTGTTAAGTGGCTGATTGCATGGCACACAGTGCCCTCTATGACATCTTAATATCTCAGCAAGATCTTACTAGAAACATAGTACAGTATCTTCAGTTTCAGCATGGTGTTTGTTTCATTTTTAGCTCAGCTGTCCCTGCTGGCTCCAGCTCAGTTCTTTGGGTGGGACTCAGATAATTATCTTCTGTGCCAAAGACAAGATAGTTCATTCAGAATGATGCCTGGAGCTGCAATCAGCGTTTGCAGGAAAACAGCAAACTAGGCTTTTTAACATGACACTAATCCTTCCCTAAACAATTACTGAGAGCTGACCTTCAACTTTTCCCTTTAACAAGTTTAAGTTTACAGTACATGGCTGGGTTTTCTAAAATGAGATTTGAATAGTCCTACTTTTGAAAAAATAAATGTTATAGAAAATGTGGCAGAATGGCTGACTCAGTTTGGTTTAATGGACATAATAAATGCCTCGTTGTGCAATAGAAATAAGCATTGTTAAAAGTGATTCTGTTTGATCTGCTGCTTGTGAAAGAAGCTGAAAGTTTCAAAAACTTTTATTTTTTATTTACATTATTTGTTTTATTTACTTTGTTTATTAACAAGCTATGATAAAGATAGCTGTAATGCAAAAATTTGTGCTCCATCATACTGCTCAAGTTCATGAAATGGGAAGTGAAAGAAAACAAGAGATAAAAGATAGATATTTTTTTTTTTAAATATTAGCATAATTCATTAAGGCATTGCCCAGCAGTTCAACTATCAAGTGCTTATTGCTTTCTTATTTTCATCTCACACAAGGTGTGCCAGAACCTCTTCCATCGTTCACCTCAATGGCATTTGGCCTAGGCAGCTGAAGAGGATATGGGACTGTGCACCAATACATGACTGCCTACAGGGGTGAGCTGTTTGCAGAGCCCCAAGCACTGCTGTGACCCCCCCAGCCACACTGGGATGAGGCAGCTGGTTTTGGGGGAGGAAGGCTGTGAAGTGTGTGGATGCAAGAGGTAAGTTTTGTGCCTTGCCTGCCCTCAGGATCACTGAATGGCCCCGGCCCATTATTATGGAAGAGATCTGCAAAATAGTAGCACTGATGTTGTTGCTATGATTGATACCTGCATCCACTAGAAATCAAGTTGAGACAATTAACTTTTTGTGGAAGCCATTATAATAGTGCTCATATAGTTGTTAGCTTCAAACAGTAGTGTATTTCACTAGATGTAAACCAGTTAATTAGATATGCATAGTTACAAAGCCCATGGACATTTCTGAGAGACCCAGTTTCTATTCAGGTTCTTAGGTTCTTTTTTGTTTGGTTTTTTTTTTTTTATTTTACTGTTGACATCATTGTGTGATAATAATTACTAGATGCATCTCCAAAATTAGCTTAGTACAGTCACCAAGATACTGCATGTGGCTACACTTCCTACATTACAATAGCAGAAATTGGTATGTAATTAGCCCTTCGTATAGCACAGTAGCAAGGAAAGAAATGATAACAAGAAGTAGAAATCTACAACTGAGTCTGTTGACGAATGTCTTGGGAAAAACAGCTGAAGGACAAAAAGAAAAGAAATAATTCAGTGAAACAAGAGGCATGCCAGCACAGAAGAGTAAGCTCCTTTACCTGGTGTCTGACTGCAGGGGTGTGAGGAAGTTTTGATTCAGTATCTCTGTAGGCACAGTTCAGCTAGCTGATCCTGCTAGCTCAAGTTCAGTATCACCTTAATGTGGCTACATATGCTATGATGCAGAGCAAGTTTGAGTGGAGGAGCATTTGTCAGCATCCCCTTGTCCTCCTGGATCTTCTTAAAAGCATGAATGTCAGAAACATGTTACAATCGGAGTTTCTTAAATGGTATATTAATGTCTCAGCTTAGAGCATTTTGTTTTTAACTGTAAAATAATTAACTTAAAAAAAGGAGCTGCACATGCAAAACCAGAGAGAATGCTATCCATTTCTTTATAGCAGAAGGATCAATCGATTTGTCAGAAAAAGAGATATGTTTACAACTTCCTCAAAGGTAACAAATACCAATCAAGAAGCTATAAAGAGATTTCCTTTGTATTTTCCTTTATTAAGAAAGTGCCATTGGCTTAGGAAAAAATAAATAAAAATCATACATTAGGTAGGTAAGTGTCCAACAGCAGTGGGTCAGGGGTAGAATTCTTGCCTGCCAAGCAGGAGGCCATCTTTCTTTTTCTGGCCAATGCATCATTTCTGTTATTGCCATTAGGGGGTCGTTTTTGATATTGGTTTTGTATATTTTTCATCTGATTGTTACTGTTTTATTAACTCTGATTTAGTTTTCCATTCCATCAGTCTGCCTCCCTTATGCCCTTTCTCTTCAAAAGAAAGGAGAAAGGAAAGGAGGGGAGAAAGGAAGGGAGCAGGGTAAGGTAACAAAACAGCAACAGTTATTTGTATTTTGTTGCAGTTACTGGAAAAGGGAAAGGAAACTCAGATTGTTTGTCAAATGGCTTTTAGGGAAATGACAATGACACTCTGAGACAGTAGAACTGAACAATGTTTGTTCCATGAGCTCCAACTCTTGAGTTCAAGAAATATTTACCTCCACCTTTCTGCAACTGTAACATCGGTCAGTGAGGACTATAGAGTGTGTTGTGTTTTAATGTAAACGTTACAGGAAATGAAAACAAACAACCAACCTTCTCCATGAAGCATAAGCACTCCTGAACAGCAAAGTGTGGTTCCAGACTAGTGACATTTATTGATATGATAGCTGTAAAATGTTACCACTGCTTACATCCAAAGGTATTAGTATGAGATTTAAATGATGTCATTATGTGTGGTAAAAGTGCAATAGAAATGCACTTCTCACTGAATGCCAGGAGAGCCCAGAGCATGTCTGGGAAGCAGGATACTGTAGCACTGTCAAAAGATGTTCATTCTACCTTTTGCTTCCAGATTCCTTTGAGCTTTAACACCTCTCTGTACTTATTTATAAAGTGTTTTCTAAGTTAGTTACGTTTAGCATCTCGATGTGGTGCTATCCATCATTTCATTTACCCATAGCCATCTTGTTCTGTATTACAAATATTGAAATGTCTTGTTAATATTAATGAAGTAGTTGCTTATTTAGACTGTTAAAACTACAGATTAGGTGACAGTGGGAAGCCCAGGAAGAAAAATCCATTAAGGACATCTGTTTAAGGGAAAACTAATAAATGTGCATCTGCATGTAGCCATCATTACCTCTTCAGTGTAAAGTGTGGAGTTCTCATTTGTCACACTTTTTAACAAGCGTAGGAGACGGATGGAGTAGAATGAAAAAAATTGCAAAATTCTATCAGCGCTTCCCATTACAATGTTCACAGCTAATGCAGCATTTAGCTCCCTCTGTGTGCTTCATATTCCACCACAGAAGCCCTGGGTCCTGCTGAAACATACAATTTATATGTTGCAGAAAGATTTCACAACTTTACTGTGTTCTGCATTGTAAAGTATAATTTTCCAAAATGTATGATGGTTTCAAAAACCTAAAAGTGTTTTTAAAATATCTTTTCTGATAAATTTGTGTTGGCACAGTGGTGCTTATCACTTTCTGGTTTTTATTCAAACCATCAGAATTTAAAACTTTTACCACCATGGAAAAATATGGTTTGAACTAAAGCCAATCTATCAGTAGAAGGAAATTCCATTTTGAAGGATTTTTTTTTGTGTGTGTGCGGTCATTAATTGACTTTATCAGCTATTTTTATATGTTAGTATTAATTTAAAATTATTTTTAATGGCCTTTAATGACAGTTTGATCCAGGGCATTCTTTAATGTTAATACTATTAGTATATTAATGAATATATGTAAGCATTCTAGAGACAATATAAACTGAAAACCTGAAAGTTTATCTGAGGGGAATAATTTGATATATTTATGGAATCAATTGAAAAGACATACAAAGTTCAGTGAATATATTTTGAAGATTAAGAGTATTATTCAATAAAACTTATTGAAAATATATTAAAAACAGTATTTTCGAGTTAAGTGCTGTTTCAAAAAAGTTTGTGAAATTAGGCACATGCAGAAGACTGTAAGGTGGTGATAGAATTATTCTGTTGGACATCATGGTCTTCTATTGCCATTGCTGCAGTGAGGACTAAAGAGATGCTGCCTTGCTCCATCAGACTGCCTTGCAGTTCAGAAAATCTCATCTGTAACAAGTGTAGATTCCTCCATGATTTTTTCTTTCACTCGTTTTCTAAGAGGTTCATAACCGAGGAGAAAATACTAAGAAAACAGGAGTTTTAAAATTAGCCACACACGGGAGGTGAGCATATGGAATAGTTTAATACAAAATTCACAGGGTGCTTGAAGAAAATCCTCTGAAAAATACAGCAGCTAATGTGAGATATTTGCACTACTTAAAAACACTTGTTCAGATAAGTGCTCCTTTTGTAGCTTGGACTACATACTGTGGGTGAGCTAAAAAAATTTTCCATCCATACAGTTTTTTTGTGCACAAAGAAGACTGTACAAAAGGAGATAGTCCTGACCTTTTATTTGCTTATGGCCCACAACCCTAGTCATCACCATATAAATCATGTGAAAAGTGATGTTCCTCTCACACCTGCCCAAACTGTAAGAATTGTGTGTTCTATGTCACTGTTTAGCAACACTGATGGCTCTTTAACTTTGAGTCAACGTTGACAGAGATCAGAGTTTGAAGCATAGGCTGTATAGCCAAGGTAAATACCTGTGCAGCATGAAAAGATGTGGCAGGAGATTACCTGTGAGGGATGTTGTTTCACATGGCTTTATGGTCACTGAACACTGGTCACATTGGGAATTAATTAATATTTCTCCAGTGTTTCTCTAGAAAATGGATACTTCAATCTGAGTGTCCCGAGAACTTCTTGGCCATGAGGTTAGTGGTTACTTTTTCTTTTATAAACATTCTTCTATTAACAAGCAAAACAAAACAAAAACAACAAATGAGAAAAGTCTCAATTGTGACTAATGAATAGTAAAAAGAAAAAAGAATAAAAAGCTTTAAAAACCCCAACCCAAATCCTGTAAACAAAATCTACCCATCCCTACACTTTCTGGGCTGGGGGGAATCAATCTAGTTCTTTCAGTATTTTCTAATTTTCTACTCCTTACTTTCAACAGATAATCATAAAACTTATATCTAGACACTCTCACAATAACTGCCATTCCAGAACAATGTAAGGATCTCTAGCTTTTTAAAATAAGGATTTCTGAGCATAATTAAAATGTTTAACGCTTAATGTTTTTTTCTACTTTTTTGTGTTTTGGTTTGTTTTGGGTTTTATTTTCATTAGTTTCCTTGAAACAGTGGAACATGACGATTATCAGTGGGTGCCACAGCTGGTTTTTGTGTATGAAAAGTTCTGTCAGGTCTGTTCTCATCCTTGAGGTTCTTTCTACTTTAGTAGAAACCAAATTAGTATCACATCTTTGTGATTTTGTTGTAGATGTACCACAGACTCCTGCCTATGGGATGTCTATTTTAGCCTGTACTTTACTGGTGGTGCCACGATAAAATCCAGTTTCAGATTCATTTTGTAATTGCTGCTGTGACTGCTCCTTATCACCTGTGTTACTTGTTTTTGTTTAGGGAAAAGAGATTACTTAGATATAACTGTTCAAATGAGGTGGATTTTCTTTTCTTGTTGGTAGTTTGGTTGTGGGTTTGTTTTTTTTTTTTCTTTAAGATCATCCTGATTGTTAAAAATGTTATGGACTGACTGTAGTTCCCTTTTACTCAAAATTACTTAATCTATGTGATAAACTGTAGACATGAGGTATTCATTTATGATATCTGCTTTTGTTTCCTGGGTGACTGTGTGGGCTTGCCAAACTTTGCCCTTAATAACTCTTATACTTGTGTCTGAAGGGCAGCCTTAGATGCTTGGAGCTGACTGTCAGCAGTAAGCAACTCTGACAGCTCTGGCAAAAGCCCTTCTCTTTTATGGCAGCTGTGAATGTCATCTGTCATCTTCAAACATTTTTTTTTGTCATGGCTACTTAATATTTAGGTGCAATGTTAGTCTATACTGAAAAAAAAGCTGTGCCTAAAACTTAAAAAAATATATTTAAATATAATCAGACTTTACTTCATACTAGTGTTGACTTGATTTTTTTTTTTCCTGCTGGTCCCCAAGGAAGTAAATCAATAGTGTATGACATCTGGACACAGAAATACAACAGCTCAATTTTGTCTTCTTGCTTCCTCTTTCTTTCTATTGTACAATATTTGAAGAGAAGGTGATAGCAGATGTTTCTCATTTAATCTGAGTTCATTCCTTCATCGATTTCCAAAAGTCTAAGGTAGAACAGTAGTATCTCAAGTTACTGAACACTTAAAATAGTATATGTGAATTTTGCTTTAGTTGTAATAGAAATCTATTATTTCCAGGCCTTGTTCCTTTTTTTGAGGAGTATTTGTAGCCTGCCATGTAAATTTGTAGCAGGGACAGTGAGTTCTAGTTGTTCTGTTTTCATCCTAAGGACACATCAGTACTTTTCTGTGTTGCCAGGAGCCATGTGTAGCTGGTCAGTTGATCACTGGGACATGCTAACAGCAGCCATGCAGAGGCTCTGCACTGAAAATACCTGAATGGAACATGCAGCAGGGTTGACTTTTTCTGAAACAAGCATTAGATCAGACCAGACAAGTGTGGTGGTAATAATTAGCTGTCCTACTGGGTTGCTGTGAGGTTTAATTCATTAGTAGGTTGTATTCTCACATGTATATAAATCTTGATTTTGGCTCGGAAATTTATGTTAGCTCAAAGTAAGAAGAGGATTCAGTTGTGTCACTACAAGTAACTGTGCAGAAAGTACCTATTTCAAACAAAAACCCTGTGAAAGTATATCATGTAACAATAGTAACAATAAGAAAACAGAATAGTTTCTCTGCTTGGAAGACATAGGTTGTCACAAAAAGTTTGAACTCAAGAATTATGGCATTGCTTTGAAATAAAACATGATAAAATAATCAGAACACTTTTTTGCTCAGATGGTCAAGCTGTTAGGAGAAAAACACCTGCCTACTTTTTTGTAGGTGTGTATGGTTAGAAATGATTGTGAAATATGATCTGTGAAAAGTTTTATTAGAATGTGTTAAAAAGCTGTGTAATAAAAACTTCCTTCCCTTGCTGAGCTTTGGGACATCATCTCTTTTAGCTCATATACATGTTTTCCTAGAAGCCAAAAATCAATATGAAACCCAAATGCAGAATTTTCTTTGTAGCAGGATATGTTTATTTTATACATTATTTCTATCTTTATAAGAAGCTTTCCAAAGATGCCTCTTTCATGTATTTTACAACACTCTGATAGCCTCGCAGATGTTTTCTATCGAATTTTATTGGCAATCCACTGACACAGGAAGGATCAGTTACTGAATAAACAGTGTATTTGTAATTTTGAAGCTTGAAATGCCTATATTTTTAAAGGGAGACCTGAGCTCAGCCTGTAGCAGAAGATTCATTCTTCTGAAAATAATTTGATAAAGTTATATTTGGTTCTATGGGCTGACTGCCATTCCAAGACCCTTCTCTTAATCCATCATGTCTGACTCTATCACAGCAGTTACCACTGCTCCCTGCAGCACCCCATGGTGTGACACCTGCTATGTTGACTGGTATTTCTACCTTTCTTAGTAATTACATGTGAATGTAACAGTTGTATAAGTATCCTAATTTCTTGATGAGTGATCACTGCTGTACTGTGTTGCTGCATTATTTCTGTTCCAGTTTTCAAATCCACAGCCAGATGAACTTGCTTTGATGAAAGAGCAGAACACTGCTGAAATGTAGGCAATGTCACTTAACAAATTTTATTTCCTATGTCTTTCTGGCATCTTCTGCAGATCGATGACCAGCTTTATCTTTAAAATAATTCAATAAAATATTTTCCATCTTTCTGAAATTTAAACAAGGTATTATATGGTTTACCCATTTTAAGAGGATCTTAATAGTTCAACTGGTAAAAGTCCAACTAATAGTGAGGGTGTTGTAAGGATTTACTCTCAGAATTGACCTCATATATTTGTACTAGATACAAGAGTAGCCTTCAGGAGACCATAAATTGGATGGAGCCACTCTTCTCAATGTCATCCAATGACAGGACAAGAGGCAATGGGAGTCAGTTGGAGCACAAGAGGTTT
>JAOEGS010015205.1:0-93465 GCA_025447755.1 Corythornis vintsioides
TCCCTTCCCCTCCCTCCCCGCCTTCCCCCCCTCCCTCCCCTCCCCCCTTCCCCCCCCCCCACCCGCCGCCGGCACTCGCCATGGAGTAAGGGCCCCCGCCGGCCGGCCGGGCGGCCCCGCCGCGCCTCTCGATGGCTCTGGTGACGGTGCAGCGCTCGCCCACCCCCAGCGCCACCTCCAGCCCCTGCGCCTCGGTGAGTCCGCCCGCCCGCCGGCCGCCCGGCGCCGAGGGGAGCGCGGCGGTTGGTGGCCGTTAAGGGTCCGGCGCGGAGCGGTGCGCATGCGTGCCACAGACCGCTCGCGTTACCCCCCCCCCCCCTCCCCAGCACCCTCCCGCACCCTCCGCCGCCTCCTTCCCGCCGCTGCCTGGGCCCTGACAGCTCGGTGCGGGCAGCGCACCCGCCTCAGAGCCCCCCCCCACCCCCCAACGGGGTCGGGCGTGGGGCTCCCGCATCGCTTGCGGGCCGGTGACAAGCGAGGGGGCTACGCGGGGTGCTGCTCAGCAGGCCCGGGCTGCGGGAGCCGCTGGGGTTGCGGGAGCCGCTGGGGTTCCCGGCCCGCAGGCTGTCGGGCACCGCGGGGTCGCGGCCAGAGCCCGCGGGCAGGCTCAGCAGCGAAGGTGCCGCCGCCCCGGCTCGGCAGAGCAGCCCGGGTGGGGGGCTCTGGTCACTGCGTGCGGGGGGACAGAGGCGGGAAGAGTGCGCGGGACTGACATTGTTCGGCCGACGGCCGCTCGGAGATGATCTCATGTGACAGCACCCGCTGGGTATCTCCAGTGCGTGGAGAACAGCTCGGAATCCTCCCGTCGTTTTTTTTCGGGTCATCTCCAGGAGGCTTTGTCGAGCCCAGGGGAGATCCGTGGGTGCGATGTGCGGGATGTGCGGGACGAGCAGATGCTCCGATTCTTGCTTTCCGTGCCCTGGCAACTTGGGACGGGCTGTTGTTTCAGAGCTGCTGCACCGCACAGATCTTGGCGTGTTAACCCCTCCAGCTGCTGCCTTCGATGGTGGGGCTTGTCCCGGAGCTACCTGCAAACAGCTTTGCTTCCCTCATGCTGAGCTTTCTGCCTTACAAACCCTCCGACATCATCACTCCGCCGTCGTGTCTGGTGTGTGAAGGTCTGTGGGAGAGCAGCTGAAATCCCAGTTGCTTCCCCCCACCCCTGGCAGGGGCATCTGAAAAAAGCCAACTGCTCTGAAAATGTTTCTTGTTGTGTTGGGTAACCTTGGCTGAAACTAGATCAGCTACTTGACAGGTCCTGCCTGCCCCAACAGCATTTGAGCTGTCAGAACACTTCTCTTTTTTTTTTGTCTTCCCTGTTTCATTCCCATGCCTCTCCTCAGGTTTGTTTATTTAGCAACACAGAATAATTTCACTTATATTTCACTGCTATAAATATTAATGTGCTGTCTTATTTCAGAGGTTGCTTCCCTCTTTTGACTTCTTTACCCTTCTCACTACTCCTTTTCTTGCATTTAAGAAACTTGTGAGAATAGCTGGATCTCTTGGCATCTTCCTTCTGTCTCCCACTTGGATGCCTAACCCCTTCCCTTGTTCATATTTGATATATGGAACAATTAGTTGTGTTCTGTACAGTTTTCCCAGCTGGAACAGCTAGGGTGCTTCCCAGCCAGTTAAATGAAATTGAAAATGATTTTTGAACACCACTTAGATTTCAGAGATACAAGCAACTCCCTTCAGAGTCTGATAAAGACAGAGAATGCAGCTTTTGGTCTGTTCTCTTTCTTCACCCTCACAGTACAGAGGTGTATCCTGTACCAGGGATCTTTGCCCTGTGTAAAACTCTGACTGTTTTACTGTTTCCTGCCCTGGTTTTGGTTCTCAGAATGACTTCTGCTTTCTCACACTTCTCTTTGCAGTTTAAAGTGCAAATGATGTTCATCATATTCTGCCCTTAACTGCTATTGTTCAACTGGTCTGAGTTTCCTGTTCCAACTTCCTAACCACACTTGGGGTTTTGGCTGCCCTTTTAGCCTCTGGTTGGGTGGCTGGGGTCTCTCCAGCCTTCTAGCAGAGTGTTGTTGAGCTTGTGTGTGTTCCTCTGATGTCACAGAGTTATTTCTTAATCAAAACTTTTATCATTTCAGAGCATGATCCTTTCTAGGCTGCTAAGGCTTGTGGACAGGGCAACTTAGGAAGGTTGAGGTGCTGCCAGCCTGCCATTCTTGGGGAGCCTTGCTGATGCCAGCAGGAGGACTTGATTCTTTCAGTTTTAAGTGAAATTGTTCCAACCAACCTGTTGTCAGCTTCCTCCTGTATGGACTGATCACTACCTCCCAGTTACTTCTTTAGAGGAAAGCTCATTTTGCTAAATCATTTTGATCAGGGGTCTGTGTTGCTGTGTGGAACCCCAGTGCTCCTGAGCAGAGCTGCTCTGGGAACTGCTGGAGCTGATGATCCAGGCTGTGGGCAAGGAGGAGGGCTGGTGGTGTGCAGGCAGTGGCTGTGCCTGATCCTGTTTCCAGGTCACTAAGAAATTTGAGGACAGAAATGGATTTTCTTTTCAACTGCTTGATGTCTCTGCTGCAGAGGTAGGCTGCTCAGGCAGGGAGACAGGGTGAAATGGATGTCCTCAAACTGAATTTTTGCATTGAGTGTGCCCTATAAACTGTTTAATTGGCTCTTAGGGATTGAGGGGAAGAGATGATCTGAATCACTCTGAAATGGGATCACTTTTATTTATAGGTTTTTCTCTTGCTCTCATTGCCATAGAGCATCTCATGAGCATTCACTGCAGGGTAGCTCATGCAAAGTGTTGATTATACATTTATAGCCCTCTGCTCACTTGATGACTTGTAAAATTCCCTTAATTATCTGTCCAGACTTGTGCTGTTTGTTCTGGCCTTTGGTCAGGCAGCCACTTTTGAGAAATGAGACTGCAGTCTCCTAGAGAGCAGAGCAGCTTTCTGCTGGTGGGCTGTGCTAGCAGAAAATGGTAGAAGGCAGGGCTGTACTACAGGAAAATAAAGATGCTCTGATCTTTTTTCCTCTCCTGTGTGCTTTTGGGGTGAGCTGAAGGGGGCTGCTGCTGGTTTCCCCCTCCCATCCCTCAAACAAAGTCGTTTTGGGATGTGGAGGACGACTTGGGCTGGAGTGAGGGAAGTGCCCTGGAAGCATCATCTGCATTCCAGCAGGTGGGCACTTCTGTCAACATCCTGAACAACAGCAGGGCACTAGAACCAGCCTGTTCCACGTGCTGCTCAGCTGTGCAGCCAGAGCTCTGCTGGCTCAGCTGACAAATCTAACCTGTTGCTTCTTTCTCCCCCTAATCCAGGTGCTTGGACCCCCCCTTCCCAGTGTCTGTGCCATGGTTCTGTCCTGCAGGACAGTATCTTGTCAGATGCTTTCCCATCCTTCCCTGCAGTGGAAGAAAAATGAAACCAGGTTTTCTATTCATCTGTCTATTAATCTGTTCATTCTGCCCTTCTTTACATACCAGTTTTCACTTAGTTTTTGCTGCTTGTGGCTCTAACAAACCCCTCTGTAGCAAAGGGCAGGCAGAGCAGCCACGTTGTCAGGTTTAGGGATAAGCTGCAAAAAAAGAATTGTAGCTACAGCATCCCTGCTCAGAATCCCTCCTGAGCTGTTATCTAAGGCCTGGGAAGTTGTTGGGTAACTTCAGTCACCAGCCTAGCAAAGAATTGGTGTCATCATGGTGATGGGAGCAGTGGAAAAGTGTTCTAATGCTCTTTACCTTTCCAAAACACTTTTGATAATTATCTGTATTGGGAAATAATCTGTTGAAACTTGCCCCTTTAAACTATTTTAGATGCAGTTTGAAGAGAGAAAAAAAAAAAAAGGAATAAAATTTGTCATTTTGTTAAGTGCTGTTTTTCCTTTGTCTGTTACATCTCTCCTGCAAAGTGAAGAAGCTGGGCAGACAATCTGGTCCTGGCTGCTCTTGCAGTTCACTTGTCTTCCCTACCCTCAGGGAGACAATATGTTGTTATTGGAAGGGAGTGACTGACCCAGAAAGAGAGGATGTGCTGCAGATATTGTTCAAAAATGCAGAGCTTTTAAAAAAAAAAACCAAAACCAAACCCAAACCCAAAACAACTGAGTTTAAAGCCAATGGAAACCTAAAGCATTTGACTTCCCCTCCTTAATCCCAGAACAGCTTGAGCAGGAAGCAGAGCCCTGCAAATGTGCTCAGAGTGTCTGTCATGTTTTGCTTCTGAGCTTCTTGCTCTGAACATACAGGAAATATTAAAGGCAACATTTTTTTTCTGGTCCTGCAACTGCTATTAAACAATGTGAGTTTATTAATCAGCCATCAGTCCTGTCTATCTCATGTAAAACCCACAGGGAAGTGGCATTGAGACAGAGTGAAATACACCCTGATGTTGTCACCTCTGGAGTTCAGTGGTACCTATATCCCTGTGTTTTGCAAAGGAGATTGTCATTTGGAAGTGCAACTAGCCTGTGATGCTGCAGTGAGTTGTTCTCTAAGCAGTATTGATTCTTGCTGTTTAAGCAATAAAAGAGGGTTGGAAAAAGGGCAGAGTCCTGTAATATCTGCAGTTACTCAGAGTCAGTGACACATTTACTTCAGTGGAGATGCTCTTTGGAGTGCAGCCTGCCATTCAAGAAGCAGTCTGCTGGAAGATTTCAGTGTAAGAGGGCTGCCTTCATGCAGGGGTGATGCCTGAGGATTCCCAGTTACTGGGAAAAAAAAACCCTCCTGAAAGATCTGTAGCTGCAACTATGCTGTCTTGGGAAATGAAATATAAAAAAATAGCCTTTGGGCAGCTTAGCTCAGTGTGGCTGCTCCCTGCTCAGCCTGCAGCTCGAGGTTTCACTCTTGTCACAACAAACCACATCCTCCCAGTACCACAGCACGGCCTCTGCTGAGCTGAGCAGCCTGCTTCTCACATCATCTGCAGCCTGGGAGCTCTGCTGGCCTTGCACGAGTTCAGAAATGCTCCTGTGCTTGGAGAGTTCAGCTGCCTGGGCAGAGTTCAGCTGTCTCCATACCTGCCTCCTGCTGATCCATCAGCAGCATGGACTGAGCTGCTGCTCTTCTGTGACAGGGACTCGGAGAGAGTGGCCTTGCAGTGAGAGCCTCTGCTTGGCAGCTGCTGCTGCAGCTCTGCCAGATGTTCAGTTTGGCCTGTGAATTTGAGTCCCCTGTCTGTGCTGTTGATTTGCTGGAGCATCCTGTCAATTTGTTCAGGAGGCAGTGGCAGTGAAACTCCCATCTTCTGTAGAAAGGTTGGAGGGGGATCTTGGAAGCAAGACAAAGGAACAGGTGATAGCTGTTGGAAGCAGTGAGGGATTGGAAGAAGGCAGACAGGCTTTCTCACCTCTTGGCTGGCTGCAGAGTGCTCTGTTTAGAGGGGTAAAAAAACCCCAAACATTAAAAACCACATTTGCAGTTTCTCTATGAATTGATTAGATCACTGTCAGCCTCTGCAGAAGGTCCTGCTGCAGCAGTGTGAAGTTGCAGGGGGTGTTTGTGTGTTTCAGGTCACTTTCCTGGACCTGCAGTTTGGAATTTGCCAGTAGCTTTTTTTTGCCCAAAGAGAGTTGCTCTGGAGATGCATCTTCTCCCTGCTGCTGATGGCAGCCTGGGCTCTGGGGAGGCACAAACGTGGCTGGAAGATGAGTCAGTTGAGCAGCTTGTTGCCTGCATGGGGAGACTCAGCCTGGCTGTGCAGCCCAGCATCATGGAGCTCCTGGCAGATGCCCTGTGATGTGAACTTCTTGTGACCTTGAGAAATGGCACCACCCGTGGCACTCAGTGAGTCCTCCTCCTTCCTCCTCCTCCTTCCTCCTCCTCCTTCCTCCTCCTCCTTCCTCCTCCTCCTTCCTCCTCCTCCTCCTCCTCCCGAGGAACTCCTCAACCGGAGCTTCCCAGAACTAATGAAGTGACTGCATTAGAGGCAGAATATTTCATCTGACCTATTTAGAGAGAACTGTTTCATCACAGACCACACTGTCCCTCTACTAAGCTCCTAAGAGGAGGTGGTTTGGATGCTGGAGTTTTCCACTGCAGGAAGTGAACTGCAGAGAAATCATCTCAGGAGCTGTGGAGATCTGGGATTTGTGATGCCAGACTCCTTGTGAGGTGAGCCACAGGGAAGTCTGAGGTGAGATAAAGGCACCACCACAACCTCCCTCCTGTGTCCTGTGGGTCCTTTGCCTCCTGCTTCCCTAGCAGGCTGGAGAAACCCCTGTGTGTGTGAGCACTGCTGGCAGACTGCAGGCTGCTGCTGTTGCTTTCCCTGTAACTGGGTTTGCTGGGGATGCCCCACAAGGAATTTTGGAGCAGGTCCCAAATCCAAGAGTTTCTTCTCCCCCTTGAAACAGCTGAGAAGGGACAGGGCTCCCTGGGGAGGAGTGGCCTGTGGAGGGGCTGCTGGGGGAGGCTGAGTTCATTTGTCAGGGCTTGAGGCCTCAGTTGTGGAGCTGGGCACTTTCGTCTTCAACTTTTAACTGGATTAAATGATCTGAGAAGTCGCCTTCAAGGTGGCAGGCTCTGTCCCAGGGGACTGGGCTGTCCTATTTCTCTCACTGGATGCTATCTTGCCCCTTCTGTTTTCCTGTACCCTGGTGAAAATGGCAGTGAGAGCTCTTGAGACTCGTCCAACTGGCTTCGATCAGCTTCATCAGCTGAGAAGTGTGCAGCTTAGGATTCTGGAGGGAAAAAAGACAAACCACTTCAGGCTTTTCATCTCTACATCTTGTGTAGGAAACAGGGTGTCACAGTGAAAATTTAGCTCCTGAGGAGCTGTGGGGCAAGGAGGGAAGTGACTCAGCTCTGCCCTACAGAGAGGAGCTAAAGCTGGTTGCAAGAGGAAATGCCAGGTGACATGATAAAGGTGTTTCTGGAACAAAGATTGATTCTCCTTTGTCGTTGCTCTTTGGTTTTGTTGTCCTTTTGTTTTCCACAGTCCTCCTTTAAAATCATTTCCAGGCAAACAGTTCTTCAGATGATGGTGTGGCCACTGTGTTTAAATACAGTGCTTCAGACTGATGTGAAATGGTTAATTAGCTGCCATATTGCACTGCCTGCTGGGGGAGGTGTAAACCCTGAAATGACAGCCTTTTGGAATTGCAGAATGTTTGTCAATTCACTTTCTGGACAAGTGTTTTTCTGCTGTAAGGTCCAGTGAGTTTCCTTACTGGGAATTTCCTCTGTTTCTGTTTTCAGCTGAGTTGTGTTTCTCTGAGGTAACAAGCTGCAGACTCAGAAAAGTGAACTGAAACTGGGCCAGCTGAGTCTTTTTTGCTCTTTTTTGCCATCTCTTCCTTCTTCATTGTATTTTGGTTGCAGGATGTGTAAGCCTCAGTTTCAACACTTGAATCTCCAGGCAGCAGCCACCTCTGTAAGTGTGGGTTAAGTCTAATATTGCATCAACTTCTCAGTACAGTTGCAGGTGAAAATCCAATATTAGTCTCTCACCCCTTGCTTTTTGTGTCCTACAGCACGTGTGGTGTCTGGGACTGAATTGTCCTTCTGTGCAGCTTCTGCTCTGCTCCTGAATCTTAAATAAATTGATGATCAGGGCAAAACAATCTGAACATGATTTATTGTCAGATGCATCCCCAAAAGTTGGGCAGAGTTATATAAAGTTTGAGGCAAGGGAGGCATTTTCAGCTAACGTTTATAGTGAGGCTGGAACAGAGTTTGCACAGTCTCAGTGGGTGAAATGAATGTTTTTCACATAGATTTTACAGATCCCTGGTCTCAACTTTTGCTTCATGCTGCAGAGATAAAAACTGTGCTACAGGCTGCTGCAACCCACACTTTGGGGCTTTGAAGTGGAATTTTTCTCTCTTGCACATGGACCAGAAACCACTCTTGTCTGGAGGAAGCTCTGTTTAACTTAGATCTGTTCATGTCGACTGTAGATGGATGAGCTGGTTATTTTAGGGCAGTTTCTGTTTGGTTTTCTTATGAGTGAGGAAGTTCAAACTTGACTTTCCTTTGAGGAGAAGGGAAAAGGTTTTTATCTGTGTAGTATGTGGGGAGAAGATGGTGTGGGCTAAAATCATTCTTTGAGTAATCACATCTTGATTCTAAACTTGAGATGTACCTTATTTAACAACAACAACAACATTAAACCTCAGATGTAAAAACCCAAACACCCCCCTAAAATAAACCCAAACCAAACCAACCCCAACCTGCTTTGCTTGTTTCCACTCAGCAGTTGGGTTTGAGAGCTGAGCACAGAATGCCTGAGCTAAGGGGTGCATGCAAAGATAGCTGGAGGGGCAGAAGCAGGCTGTGTTGGTCAGAATTCCAGCTGCTGCCTCTGAAGCAGGACATCCTTGGCCATCTCCATCCTCATCCTCACTCCAGTGGGGATCATTTCTTTACAAGCTCTGTGGGAAACACCCCAAAGTGGTTGGGAGAGACCAGTGGGGCACTGGTGAGGAATGAGAAGTGATCTGCCAGCACACTCCAGACAGCAGGCAGCTTGGCCAGCACCTTGTGTTGCTCTTCTTGGTGTGGGTCAGTGCCTCAGTGATGGGGAAACAGGCTGTGGAGAAGGGGAGAACTTCCCCCTCCAGCTGTGCCAGAGCTGCAGCTGCTGAAGATGGGGTGAATGGTTGTGTCCATCTCAGTCTGGCAGTGAGCAGCTTGCTGGTGAGGAGTGGGCTGGGCCCCCAGCTCCCAGCTTTGCTGCTCTGCTCTGGTAGGAGAATGAGGAGGGGAAGCTGTGCCAGAATCTCTAATCCCTGATGGTGGCTCTGACTGAAATGGAAGAATCTTTATTTTGAAGGGTGCTCTGAACCACTAAAGCTTTATAAATATTAATTCTCTTCTTTTGTTTCCTAATAAAAGGCTTTTATTCACGAAATCACTATTTATTTATTAACCTGACAAACTAATAGCAAGCTCTCTTCCTTCAGTGTCTGCATGTGCCATATCACAATTCTGCTTGTCACCCTAATAAGAACTTCATTCATCTGCTTTAAAATGTCATTGATAACAACCTGGCAGTGGCCCAGCTTGGAGCAAGTTAACTACAAAAGGCTGCATTGTAAACCTTTCATGAGAGTACATGCTACATTAAGTCTAAAATTAAAAAAAAAAAAAAAGAGAGAGAAAAAAGTGCAGGCTGGGCTGGGCTGCAAACAGCTGCCAAATAGCTCCAAACCTCTGAAAAAAAAAAAAATAGAGCTCTGTCTAGAGGAGCTCTGGCTGAAAATGGGTTAGTTTGGAATGAAGGGTGCATTCTGCTCACTTCAAAACCTCTGAGGTACCCTGAACTGATAAATGAGAGGCAATGGCTTGTTTCACCAGCACTGAAATAAGAACTTGTGCTTGTAAGGATCTTATTTCCTTTAATCTCTGTTCTCTTCAGCTGAGTGCCCAGGATGAAAACTACAGTCTGAAAACAAGCCCCAAGCCTCTGGGAGTGAAATAAGAGCAAGAGCATGAGTCTGGGTTACAGTCAGTGTCCCCAAGCCCAGCTGCAGCCTGTGCAGCAAAGCTGTTCATCCCTCCAGCTGCAGGCTGGCACCACACAGGCAGGGTGTCTGTCACACCTGCTGAAGTTCATGTGCCTGGTGTGTGCCTGTTCCTCTGGAGGGAGCTGAGCTGCTGACTGCTCTGCACTCCTGGCTGGGGCTTCGTGGTCGTGGTGGTTCAGGGCTTCTTGCTTTGACCCCCCTGTTTCAACACTGCTACAGAAGAAACTTGGAGCTTGGATGAGGGTGGAACTGCTCTTGGAGCAGCTGCAGAGCTTGTGAGCTTTGCTGAGAGAGGGTTTTGACAGATCCATGTGTGTTCAGACAGCCCCTGACTGAGGAGCTGCTCTCACTGCCCAGGTTCAGAGCAGAAGATGAAGCTTGAAGGCACCTTCATCCAGGGGCTCTGGGGTACTGCACTGACATCTCATCCTGTGCCAGGCTTGGGCAGTGCACTGAGCAGCTCGCTCAGACCTCAGGGGTGTCCAGGCTGATCTCATAGCTGGGATGGAGACTGCAGGAGTCTCAGAAGGCTGCCAGTTCCTGCTGCTTCACCTCTCTGGTGTTTGTTTTTGTCTCTTTCTGAAGCGTAGCTGATGGACAGCGCCACGGGTAGGGACCCTTCAGCTTCCTCTGCAGAGCCTTTTGCTATGTAGCCCTCCAGTGAAGCCAATGGGTGTGGAGGTAAGCAGTGCTGGGTGCCCTCTGCCAGCATCACCACCACTCCCCAGCCTGGTGCACACAACAGGCCTTGCATCTGAATGTTGTTTTCCCCCAACAACAGCAGTGGCATGCGTTTGCACACGGGGCACTGCTCGTTTGTGCCAATCTCTCCCTGCTCAGGTGCCAGCAGTGGGGGGCAGAGTGCAGGAGACTTCACAGAGACTGCATGAGCACTTGCCACTGAGCTTCAGCAGCATCCCTGTGCTGTGGCAAAACCAAAGGGGACTTCACAGTTGGTGTGGGAGTGAATGGGGTTTGATGGTAGGGTGGAATGTTACT
Organism: Corythornis vintsioides; assembly: GCA_025447755.1. Taxonomy (NCBI): domain Eukaryota; kingdom Metazoa; phylum Chordata; class Aves; order Coraciiformes; family Alcedinidae; genus Corythornis; species Corythornis vintsioides. Next base: position 10,444 of record JAOEGS010015205.1, read on the forward strand.
GATGCTCAACACCTTCTGCCCTGCTTTGGTTGGTTGTTTTGCTGAGGTTGCTCTCAGTGGGTCACCATTTATCACAAGCCAGTCAAACTCTGAGCTTCCTGGTTCTTTCTGTTTATAACCTTTCCCACTGAAACACAACTTCTTCCCTGGAAACATCTGAGTTGCTGCACTCCCCAGTTTCCATCTAGTGCCTTAAAGGGGAGGGTGGAGGGGGGACTGTCTGAAATGACCTGGTATTCTCACAGAGATATTGACAGCAGGGTCTGGTGACTGAACTGTTATGGTAAAACACCAATTCATTAGTTGGTGCTGTTGAAATCTGCTGACTTTTCTCTGCTCCTAATAGAAGGTTTTAAAATATCCAGCTGCAGACTGATCCTCTCCAAGCATGTGACACTGACATCAGTCCTACAAGTGAGGCATTGAACTGCATCCAAAAGTGACCTCATCTGGTGATACTCAATGCACTGATTTAGCAGAATATTAGCTAATTTGATTACCCAGTCACCTGTACATACTATCTGAAAGATGGGAATTCATTCCAGTTTTAGCTGCTGTCAGTGCAAATATCAGTGTTCTGAGATCCTTTTGATAGTTCCCACTGTACGTTTGAAGCTGGGCCTGCCAAAGCCCATCTCTAATTGCCACTAATTTGCTTTCCTTCTCCCTGCACCCCTCAAGTTATTGGGAGTAAGAGTTTAGGACCCTCTAATAAACCTTGCTTCATGTTCCAATGGCTCTCTTAATTTGTTTAACTGGCTGCATAAAAACCCAGCCATGACCTTTCCCAGGGGTCTGGCCATCTTCAGCCTGACTTGCCATCCCAAGCAGAGTGACTAAACATGATGGAAATCAAATGAAACCCTGGAGGGCAACAGCTACCTGCCTCAGTTTCCCCCCAGCCTGTAGTAGCTGCAGAGTTCCTCTTGGGACCCCCACACAGAGCTGTTTTCTGCCTGTTACTTCACATTACAGGATTGGTTTGGATGCTGTTTCCTGATGAATAGAAGTCTTTATTTTCTGGCCATAATGTTGCTCTTTCAAGAGATCCTGCTGCTCACTTAAGACAGAGGAAGATGCTGTTATCTCCCAGGGCTGTAACAAAGTTGTCTGAAGAATTGCACTGTAAAAACCAGAATGGAAAACCTGCTGCTGATGTGCCCAGAGAGTTGAGGTGAAGAGAAGCTCTTCACAGCCCTGTGTAGAGTAAGAAAAGCAGCTAGGTTTGAATGAGACAGAAAGAACTCTGTTCCTGCAAGAGTAAATGATCCCCTGGTGTAGCCAAGGAGTCTGGCTGCTGTGAACTCTCTGTAAAGTTCAGTGGGGAATGTGCTCTGATGTCCTGGGTGATACTGTCTCTTCCTGCTCCTTGTTTACAAGAAGCTGGCATGTGTTCAGAGTAAGCTGCAGAGAAACATCCTTGGTGGGGAGGAGGATTGGGATGACTAAGTATTTACTGGAGCCTAGGAAGTTTGCTCCAGCAGTAACTGTGCAAGTTGGCCAAATGCCCCTGCCTGCTTTGGTGAACTCCAGGAGTTGTGCTGGGGAGAAGGGAGGTTTGGGGTGGTGCTGGGCACCCCTCAGCACCCGTGTTCCACAGCAGCAGCTCAGCAGAGAGCTTGCCTCTGTGAACCATGAGAGAAACTTCAGCTCTCCAGTGAAGTGCCCGTGGTACCCGTGGCCCTGGGCTGGTTTATCCATCTTCATTTGCCAAGGGTGTGCAGGGCACACACAGGGTGTGGAGCTGGAGGGCTGAGCCCCATCCCTGCTCATCTTCAGGAGGAGGAGAACAGCCTGGCCCTGCTCTGCTAGTGATCTGAGAAGGGGGTGGGGAGGGAAGCAGATGCTCTTAGGAAGTTCATGCCGTTGTTAATAATGTCACTCACAGATGGAGGGGGAGGCCTGGAAGAGGTTTTCATGCAGCACTCACACTCTGTAACAGCCAGATCATCACAGAAGGGCTCACAAACAGAGATGACTTAATCCCAAGGATGAGTCTGCAGTGATTTGTGTGATAGTGGCCCCGCAGATCACTGAAACCTTTCTGAACAGTTAAGAGCCTTCAGGGTTCCCCAGGATTGGAGCAATCCCTGATGAAATTGTCAGGATAAAATGCCAGCGTGGCTTTGAGACTTCTCCAATGAAAATTGGAATGAAAAAAACCCCACAAGTTCCTTTGTCCTGCTACAGAAATCAATCCAGGCAGGAGAAGTGTGCCAGTCAGTTTGCACAGTGCCATCTTGTTCAGCTTTGATTCCCACCTCTCTGGTTGCAGTTGGAAGCAGACCTTGCATGTGCTTTCTTCTCAGTAGCTGTCAGTGCTTCTTGGCAGCTGCAGAGAAGGATTGTGGGGTGTCTGCTCCTGCTCTTCAAACAAACCCACTCTTGCCTTTAAGCTTTAGAGCAAATGGCCAGGCTGCTGCTTTTCAAGCAGGCAGTTAGCTCAAGCCCATGCAATTAATTATCTGTATGCTTGTGAGAAGCTTATTGATAGTTCCTTGGTGACTGCTGGTCAGCTCTTTATTGTCTGTGAGCTGTATAACTAAAAGTATTTATCAGGGACTTAAGGAAAACCAGGTTTTGGGGCAGCACTGGCAGCCACAGGCCACGTGAGGATGGATCTTTGCTTTGTGGTTTCCTCCTTTTCAAGTGTAGCTCCTCCCCTCCTAGCAGATGTTTCCATATTATTATTATTATTATTATTATTATTATTATTATTATTATTATTATTGACTTCTTCAGTTCTGTTCAGTAAATTGGCTTCTTGTGATGTTTGTCATGTGATGGTTCATGAGCCCTGGAGAATGTGCTCCTGTGACTTCAGCCTGGTACCAGTGCAGGCTGTGTCATGTGGGCTTGCTGGGCTTCAGCTAAGTACTGAAAGGAAAAGGGAGACTATTTCAGGGCTAAGCTACAATAAATTCTCAGACTACTTAATTTGTGACCTTGTTCATTAGTTAAGTGCAATCCAGGATTTTCTACTGCTTCTGTATTTTTACAGAAAAAAGAAAAATCTGCATTAGAAGCTGTTTTTTTCTTACTATCCTCTTGAAAATACAGGGGAAAAAATACAACCACATACTTTGGTAAAAGAAATACTTTGATATCTTCTTTTTTTTTTTTTCCCCCTTAAACCTTGGCAGGGGTGTGTGCTTTAAGAGAGAAAGTTAGAAATGACCTCCTCTGTTTCCCATTTTTTGCAGATATCAGCTGTGGAATCTATAAAGCAAGATCTTTATTCCTGCAGTAAAATGAACAAAGTTGAACCAACCACGTGTGCCAAGAGTTACTATTTCTCTGAGTTTCTGAGCACTAAAATGCTGTTGGTGAGCCTGGGTACAGCTCAATGCCAGCCCCTGGTGTCCTTAAGGGGTGTTTGGATGTGGGTTTGAGGGACATGAATTAGGGGTGAGCTTGTAGAGTAGGGTGAATGGTTGGACTTGATCCCAAGGGGCTTTTCCAACCTGAATATTCTCTGATTCTGTGTCTGCCTCCATTCCCCCTCTCCCCAGTGGAAGCTGAGCCCTCACAGGGCTGGCTGACAGGGTCAGAATTCATATTAGCTCTGCTTTAATTAGTTCTTTCAAGTGGTTGAGCATCATTTTATTTCATTTCCTACCTCGACACCATGTAATGCTATTTTTCATGCATATATCCATGCTGCTATTGCTCTTCTGTCCCCAGTGTTTCCCTGCACTCAGGACAGCAGCTGCTGATGGGTGTCAGTTGGGCTTTGGGTTCAGATCCAGCTGAAGGTGCTCAGTGCCCTGGTCCCTGGGTGTGGGTGCCCTGTCCATCCTCAGCAGCTGGGCTGTTGCTCAGGTTGAGGTTCCCACACTTTTTTTGTGTCTGTGTGGGCTGATGCATCTCCTTAGATCTGAATCCAGCACCGAGGAGTCATCAGGTTAATGCAGTGTTTTTTTGGATTGCCTTTTTCCCTCCAAGTTGGATTTTCTTTTCAGCCCTGCCTCTAGTATTTGTTGCTTCAGAATTTGGGGTTTTTTTGCTTGCTCATCACATTGTTCCAAATGAAAAAAAACCCCTCAACCCACACACAGAGCTCTGTTTTGCTTCTCTCATGCAGTATTTTCACTTGGCTCAGAAGAGGTGGATTTTTGAGCTGAGGGAATCCTCGTTTGGCTGGTCACCCAAGCCTTCTCCAAGAGCATTAGAAGAATCTGCAGCTTAAGTTCATCAGAGGGCTGACCTGCTCTAGTTTTAATGAGATTTATTATACAGGTACCTATTGGATTCTGTGGCTTGGATAGTCAAAACAATCTGGATAAACCCGTTAGGAAAAGCAAAACTGTTGACAGAGAACCGACTGAAGTCTGACCTGGGTGAAGATCATTCATTTTTGAAATCAAAATAACATCCTTTGTGCCACTGGCATGCAGTTCCTCTGTGGTATTTGGCTAAGTGCTTGTATTCATCTTTCCCTTCTTAGCTCCTCCCATCCTCCCTCTCACAAAACCACACTGATCAGACCCTGAGATTGCAGCTCAGGCCTGGAGAAGGTGGGAGAAACAACTCTGGATGCTACAGTTGGTGGGTGACTGTGAATTTTATGGCTGCAGCTGCAGTGCTGATGCACACAGGGGAGATCAGGAGAGGAGGGTCCCGGCCAGATGCAAATGTGCATTCCCCCCAGATTGCCTTTGGCTTCCAGAAAAGCTTTGACAGCATTGAATCATTTCAGCTTTGTGAGCTTAAAAAACCTGAGAGATCTCGACTTGCTCCAAACCAAGTTGCTGTGAACCTTCAGCTGGTCAAATATCCTTGGGGCTGGGAGGCCTCGGTGGGGGGGGATCTGGAGGTGCCAGAGGGATGTAGATGTGGTGGGATGTGGAGGGCAGGGAACAGGAGCAGGGAAACTGGTGTCTGGAGTGAGAGTATCTGGGTCAGGCTCTTCCAGAGCTGCAGGAGGTGCTGCAGTAGCCTTTGTGTGATGACTCCAGGGCTGTGTTCAGTCCCTGGCAGATGCAGGTTGCCAGGCCTGTGACCACTGAGCAAGGCCATTTGACTTGTGCAAACCTCCTGGAGATCTCTGGAGCTGTGGCTTGTCAATAGCAGAGCTAATTAGCTGTGCTGTGCTGGGGGGGAGTTGTGCTTGCAGCACTCCAGTGCTGAGGAAAATGCACTGCTGGGTGTAATGCCTTTGCTGCTTTTATTTTTTTTCCAAGTGTACCTATTAGTGGAAGCAGAATGCATAATGTCATCTTAAAATAGCTGCTCCCTGAATGCAGAAACATTCCACTTCTGACTAATCAGCCATTCAGAATGAGCATTTAAATATGCACCAGAGACTGAGCAGTGGCTTTGCCTATCTGTGAATGGAGTTAGCAATGTGCTGCAGCTCCTTGGTCTGTCCTCCTACTCCACACCTGCTTAGCTCCCTGGAACTGCTTCTGGCCTGGGCAGAACCTCACTGGAACTGCTTCTGGCCTGGGCAGAAAGCATGTTCTGCTTGCAGTGTGTGCTCTGCTTGCTCTCCCTTTGGCCAGGCAAGCAGGCAGCTGGGGTTGTTCATTCTCACTAACCCCAAGACTGAGGATCTTGGAAGAACTGGGCTGATTAACAGTCCTAGAAACCAGATTTGTGTTTCTCTGGGTGGTGAATGACCAGGAACACAAAGAGCTTATGGTCCAAGTCCTGGCTGTAGTGCATAGCTTGAAGAGCTTGGCAAGCAGCAGGGAGCACATGTGCAGTGTTTTGTCTCTGTCAGGCAGCTCCACAGCCACGTGTGCTGCTCCAGGGCTGGCCCAGCTTCAGAGTGAGACAGGCAGGTAGGTGTGAGGGCTGTGGGAGCAGGATCCATGTGGGATGTCAGGTCACTGACATAAAGCCTGTCCCAGCATAAGGCTTTCTCTTGGCACTGCTCCCTGCCTGCCCAGTTTACACAGGGCTCCCTCCCAGGGCACCAGGGCCACTGGAAGTGGGGATGGCTCTCACCTGACAGAAAAGGTTCTGGAGCTGCCCTCAGGCTCCTGCTCACAGGGGTTCAGCTCTGAGGGAGCTTCTGAGCCACATCAGCCAGGGAAGCTCTGAAGAAATGATTTTCTTTTGCTGACCAGTGTTGCTTTTCCAAATAGCACTTGGCCTCTCTGCCTAAACTGTCCAGCCACCTCCTTCCGAGCTGACCTCAAAGGAGAGCTCTCCTCTCCTCCCAAAAAGGGGATTTTCAGGGAAGATCTTAGGCTGGTTTTAAGGCTGCTTTATCTTAGTGCAGCATAAACCTGTTTCTGGTTATCTTGAGGCAGAAAGCAACTGGGGGATTTGGATGGGACTGGATGATTGATTCCTGCAGATTTAAGCAATCCATGAGGAGTGCCTTTTGCCCTTACCTAGCTAATCTGAATTTCCTTCTCTGGCATAGGCAGGTTGTATTTATTCTGGGCTGTCTCTTGCAGCAGGACAGAGTTACAGGCAGTGCCACACTCTGAGCATTGGCTTCTGCAGCTCTGCTCTTCAGGTAGTTATTTATGCAGGGCACTAGCCAAAGGGAAGGGAGAGTTTTAACTGGATTAACCTCCAGAAGAGTGTGTGGGGATTTAGGGATTAAGGGACCAAAGGCAGCCAGCAATCCCTGACTTCAAATCTGCTGTAAGAGAAGCAGTCTCTCTAGGCTGGAAATACAGTCCCTCCTTACCTGCAGAGTGGTTTGATCTTGGAGGTATTAAGATGGTTTTAGGGATGCAGGGTATGTGTTTTGAGACATGCATTGATGGGAAACTGTTTCTAATTGGCCACTCCTCAAGCACAACCCGTTGAGGTGCTGAGTGCTCAGATGAGCTCCTAAGCCTGGCACTCAGGGGGGGAGTTGGTGGCTTGTTCCAGTGTCCTGAGAACACCTGGCTTCAGTAGACTTGGAGCTCTGCTTGGTGCACCCCTTTTTTACACCTTCTGCCCTGGCCTCAAAGTGTTTCTAAAGTCCCATGTATTTTTAATTTTTTTTCTGCTGATGCTGTTTTGTGGCCCCTGCAGGGAAAATCCTTCTAGATGATGGGATTGAGGGAAAGCTTGGGATGCGTGGGAGAGATCAACAACAACCTGTTGCTAAGGAGACAGGAGTTTAGCATTGTGTCTGATGGCCAGTCTGCTGAGGGGGAAGCAGATGGTACAGAGGAGGCTGGGATTAGACAGACAAGTACCACGGGGCCCCAAATCTGATACATCCACTGAACTTCCAGGGGTCAGGCAAATCCAGTCCTGTGCCAAGTGCTTCCTTTGGCACACTGGGTCAGTAGAGGCTGGCCTGGAGGGTGGGCTTCTCCACCAGCCATTCCTGCTCCTGGGAGCAGCCAGGTTTGGCATGGAGCAAGGACAAGTGGCAGCATGGAAGTGTGTCCCTTTGGGTGTTGGCTTCAGAGAGGGGGAATAACCAGATGGATGCAGTGCTGCACTCTGGTTCCCTGCAGCCTTTCTCCTCCTACCAGTGCACATGCCCAGGACACAACTTCTGCCCTGGGAGAATGTGGTGGCCACAGTCACTCCCAGGTGGTGGCCACAGTCACTCCCAGATTTAACACAGCCTGCTCTTTATTCCAACAGGGTGTTTTCAGAGAGGCTTGAGTGTCAGGAGTGATGCTCCCAGCTGCCTGCTGCTTCTCCTGCTGCTCTCTGGAGACAGATGTGAGACAACGCTGCTGTTCTGGGCTGAGCAGGGGGTAAATAAGCAGAGGCAGAACATCTCCTGGCCGAGGACAAACAGTACTGGAGTCACTTTGGCAAGAGACTAATTAAGATCTGTTTTTCTTGTATTTAATTTTCAGGCTCTAGAGAGCGTTGCCGTAAACAGGACACGGGTTTGTTAATAGCTGGAGAGTGCTGGGTGACTGCAGGACTAGAATTAATAGCTTCAACAGCATTTCCTTTTTGCCTTTACTCCCACAGCAATTTGGACCAATCCCCAAATAAACAATAACAAATAGATTTTTGGAGGAGCTGCCTGGGAGAAATAACAAAAGTCAAGGGGCACTCGTTACGCAACTTGGTTCTGCTGGTGTTTGTCTCATCCAGACAGCCCCATTCTGCTCCTCACCTTCATTTTCCTTTCTGTTTATTCTTTTTTTCCTGTTTTTCCTCTTTTTTTTTCCTCCAGCTCCCGTTGGAGGAGGTGTCATTAGATTTGCTACCTTGCTTTTGGTCCCTTGGAGACTGCTCAGACCCTTGTACCAGTTGCAGTAGCCATGGAAGAGTGTGGCTGTGGAGAAGCAGTGTGCCAGAGCCTAGAAAGCAGGCAAGAAAATGGCTCAGTTGGTTTCATTTCCAACAGTGCCAGCCTAATACCTGCCTGTGTTTTTTATCTAAAGGAGTGATTCTGAGCAGTTTGTGACCATGATGTTCCAGTTGTAGCAGCCAGAAGTGGGGCAGCTGGGAGGCTGTGCTGTGCCCCGGGGAGGGAGGATGAGAACAAGGAGGACGTTTTGTACCCTGGGATTCTTTCTGCAGTGTCTTGCCAGGGAATATCTTCAGGCATTCCTTTCCCTCTGCTCTCCAAGGACTCTGCTCTGTGTCATCCCCTGCACAGAAAGTTGTCCCAGCAATTCCTTTGGAAGTTTTGCCCAAAACACTTAGATTATTATTATTATTTTTTACTTTTTTCCCTCAACCCAGATGGAGGCAGGAGGTGAAGAGACTGCTGCTGACTCCCCTGCTGACATGGGATCTGAACTCTGCAGTCACTTCTGTTCTAGATCTGTCCCTGCAGTAAAGGGGCTGTGCTCCTGCTTGGATAGAGGCTCTGCAGCAGCTCAGTGCAGATGCTGCTCCATCCAGCTGTGCAGTCTAGTTGCTTGGATACCTCTTTTTTTGTTGTTGTTTTTTTCTTTCCTTAGAAATCCTAGGTAACAATTTGCAACTTGGTTAAGCAATGTTAAGAATTTGAAATATTAATGACTTCCCATCTTGCTTCGTGGAGGTTGAGTATCATGGAATTTGAAGAGATGGAGTGTTCCTCTGCCCCCTTTACTTCACCTTCTTAAGTGTGAAATAACTTCTCTCTTGGAGAGGTGTTTTGTCATCCAGAAAATCATCTCTTGCTTACTGATGCAGCAGGCCAAGGGCTCTAAGTGGCCTAGCAGCTGGAGCTTACAGTTCAGGTAGGTCATGCAGATTCCTGCCCTGCTCCTCATTCATCCCCTGTCATATGTTCCTTACGTCAAGGGCATATTTGATGGGAGCTTCCCAGGGATTGGATCTCAGAGGCAGTGAGTGGGCCAGAGTCTCTTCTAACACTGGCAGGGGAGAGGTGCTTGTGTGTGTTACAGGCTGAGCTGGGATGGGCTGAAGCCACCACTTCAGCCTGTGGACAGGGAGCTGAGTGTGCTTTGCTCTGTGGAACTGAAGGCAAACTGCCAAAATGAGAAGCCTGTGCCTGGTTGTGCTGCTGCTGACCAGGAATTAGACTTTTCACAAGAGAGCTGTGCTGGCACAACTTCATTCTGTGCACACAGCTATGACATAAATGGAATGGTATCCAGAGATGTCATTCCCATAATGGGATGAGAAATGGAGCTGTTTCATCCATGGTGCAGGTGGATCAGTGTTGCTGTGCTGACCCTGCTAGACACTCTGGGCAAAGTCAAAGCTCTGGGGCTGTAATTTGAACTGTGCCTGGAGAGAGCCCTAGAAGAACTCCCTGGGTTTTAATGGAGAGAACTGGAGCAGGGATAAAAATGTGGCTGCTGTGAGTGTGCAGCAAGGTAAACTAGATGCTAACAGGAAGATGGCTGATTGCAAGACAAAGACCTTTGCAGTGTACCTCCCTTCCTTCCACCCTCCTCCTCCTAAAATAGCCCTTCAGCTTGAGGAGTGAAACCCAAAGATTTCCTTCTTTTCAAAGCACATTTAGACCCTGAGTGAAACCAGAAGCTGGTGTTGCACATCTGCTGTGTCTGGTCTGTGTCCTGACCCCCTGTATTGCTCCTGAACGATCCAGGATGATCAACTGCACTTCCAGGTCTCCAACTTCTCTGCATATGGCTCATTAACCACTTTGCTCTTCAGGCTCCTTCAAGCTGCTTTAGGTCTAGCTGGCTTTTCTTAATGCAGCAGTTCAGGACACTCTCCCCCCAGGTGGAATAAGGTGAAGATGCCATCCCTGTGGGTGAGGAGGTGCAGGTGGCCACCTGCTTCTGGAAGCTCCTGAGTGCACTGGAAGGCTGAGCAAGGTCTGGGTGGTAACAGGCAGTGGCAGGAGGGGGGTGAGGTGTGAATGGCCACCCTTTGTAATTGCACAGGGACAATTTGATGCATGTAAATGTGTCACCCTGCACGAGTGGCTAATGAGTGTCTGCTCCTCAGGGTAACCTGTGCAGCTGGGATTGCATTTGAATCACAGAGTGATCCTTGCCCTGAGATCCCCACTGTACACAGGCTTATCTTTGACTGGGTCTTAGTCAGATTGTACCCTTGACATCAGCCACAGTCCCAGCATGAAAACTGAAGTTCCAGTGCCTGTGTTTATACAGCAAGTGGGTTTTCTCACACTCACCCCATCACAATAACCCTTTGTTACTGTTGTAGGGAAACAAATGCTTTTAGATGTTCAGATTTCCAGTGGGCAGCTTCATCAGCTTTGCCTAGAAGGAGATGAAGTGAGCATCTGCAAGCTTCTGGGACATATTACATCTAGCAAAGCAGCATCATTAGGTTAAATATCTGCCTTTTCTGTCACAATTGGGCAGTGTTGAAAGGTCTTCAAGAAGAGAGGAAAAGTCTGTTCAAGTAGACAATAGGTTTTCTTTTTTTTCCTGAGTGTCTAGAGGTGTTGGCTACTTCACAGCTTTGCAGAGAAGTTGTGTACAATACTCCTTTGGTGGGGATATTTAATGTGAATCTCTCTCTCTCTCTACAATGTTTGTATTCTTGGAGGTTGTTTGGGTTTTTATTTGTTTGGGGTTTGTTTTGGGGTATTTTGTTTGTTGTGGTTTTTTCCCCTTGGGTGAGTCTCTGTGATTAAGCAAAAGCTGCTGCACTCCCCATCAGGCAAGCTCCTGTCACTGCAGAAATTCCATTGACAGTAATCTCCTTTTTAATCTGTTGTTGTGGTGTAGTGTAGCAGGCTGTGTCACACTGGATTTCTCATCCTGACTCTTGCTGTACCAGTTGGAGTCTTCTCATTTTTGTCCTGGAGTGTTTGCAGTTTAATTTGTGCAGTTTTTTAGGGAGGCCTCATCTAAACAAGGTTTGCATCAATCTCTTGGCTCCAGTGGGAAGATGAAAGCTGTGATAAGGAAGTTGGTTTTTTTTTTCTCTCTCCCCAGAGCAGGAGCACAGTGCCTTTGACCTAAATATCCCAATTACTGACACAGCAAAGTGATACAGGAACCAATCCAGATGGAATGCCAGCTCTGGGTGAACACTTGGCTGCAGAAAACTCTTGCTCAGGTGGCACCTCAAACACAGAAGAAATGTGAGGAGGAAAGTTGTGTTCATTGAAAACATTGCATGGAAAAAGGAATGGGTGAGAGAGAAAGGGCTGGAGAAAGGGGCTTGTTTACCCCTCATCCCTGTGGCTTTGGAGAGGTAAAAGCCCTGTGGAAAACACAGCAGAGTTCTCCCCTGTCCCATTTCTGGCCTCATTTGCTCAGCTAAGCCTGGTGAAGAACTTTCATGTCAAAACTTAAAGGCTGCCTGGTAGCAGCTTCTGTTTTCAAGTGTTTGATGGCAGATGTAAGTATATCAGAAATTGGCTCTCCTGAGCATCCTAGGTGGCTGCATTCATTGGGTTCAGCATTGTTACTGATGGGTAAGGTTAACCAGCTCCAGAGACCTCATGAGGGAGATGGACTGGGTTTCAGTTCAGCTTTGAGACCTATCTGCTGTGTGGGAGCAACCTGCACATTGCTGCTCTGTTCTATCCATGATACATTGAATAACTGCTTGTCACAAACTGCTGCAGATTTCTGGTTGTCCTTGTTCTCCATGCTGCAGCTCTGGGGCTTGCAGACTCTGGCTGCCTATTTTTTTTGGTGGTCAAATCACCCTTTTTAGTACAAAACTGCTACAAGACACAGTCAGGTTGGGAATGGTACCTGTTGTAGCTCAGCACCCCCTCTCTGGCCCAAAGAGCTCTAGCTGGTGAATTTCTGTGTAGCCTTGGGCTAAAAAAAAAATAAAATAAAGGAACCTTTTATCAACCCAGGTTTTTGAGTTTCTTTTTACCAGCCAGAGTGTTGTTCCTGGCACTTCAGCCTTACTGCAAATGCAGTATGTGTGGGCTTTTTGCTAGCACAGTTTATTTAAGAGATGGATACAACTCAGACTAATGTATAAAAGTCTCTCTGCTACAGAGAAGTGTGTAATAGATATTTGGCAACCTGACTCAAACATTTGTCTGTCTTTGTTCCAGCAGATGATCTGAGATTATTAATAGGCCCAGCCTTGTGCAGGGCCTGCTGTTGAACAGGCATGTGTCAAATGTTGCATCTTGGAAGGTGCTGAGCTGCTGTTCCATGGGATGTCTGTCACAGATCCTGGTCCCTCTGGACTTGAAGGGCCTCTGCTCAGTTGCTTCTTTTGGGTCAGACACCTCAGGGCATCAAGGGCAGAGCTGAGCCCTCAGGAATGGGAATGTCCAGTGGACACTCTGATCTCTGGGTGACTTGTATTGAACTAGAGGAGAGGCTGTGGCCATGGCCAGAGCATCCTCTGCAGTTCTTCCCCCACTGGGCTCTCTGTGGGTTGGGTACCAGCTGGGGGAGGGTGGGATTGGCACTGCCTGGCTGCCACCCAGGGGAGCTCTGCCACAGAAGAGCCTGCAGTGAGAGTCCAGCCCAGAGAAGGGTGCCCTGGGCGATGGGTGGTGCTGAGGAGGGGAGTGCTGTGGGTTTTAGCAACTGGATTGGTGCCCAGATGCACAGCCTCTGATTTGCCTTCTTCCCAGCAAAGGTCCTGTTGCACTCAGAGGCACTTAGTGAGTGTTGGAACAGCTGGATGGGATCTAAAAGAACTAAAGATTATTGCTCATTTAATTACAGGCCTTTTCTGTGCACTACCTCCTGTGAGACTGGGTGCAGAGTGATTCCCTGGATGATGCCCTGACAATGTTAAGTGCAAAGGCTCTCTGATGGCTACATCTGAATCCTGCTGGCCTTGAGGATCTATATTAACTACTTTTCTGGTCTATAAATAAGAAGTTGATGGTTTCACTTCACCAGGGAATGTGAAAAGGCTGCAAGTTGCCTCATGTAGCTTCTCACTAAATAGCTTCTGCATTCCTGTTCTTGCACCAGGCCTCTCTGTCCCTGGTAATAACCATCTTCTGAACAGTACTGACTTGGAAAATCAACAGCTTCCAGAATGAGAGAGGTTTCATATCCACCCCTTGGCTCTGCCTTCCTGTGGGGAATTCAGGGTCACTCACTGCTGGTGTTTGTTGATCCCTGTAAAAGGGGAAAACAGTGAAGCTGATGAAGTTGCCCATCCATAAACCCCACACCTAGGCAAGATTTAGAAACTGGAGAAGGGGGAGTGGAGTTCTGTGGTGTCTGGAGCGTGCACATCACAGCCCTGAGCAAAATGTTGACCTGTGGGGTGAAAATTGAGTTGGCAGTGCTGTCTCCACGTTGATGGCTGTGGCCACTCACACTCCTGCTAACACTTCCCAGGCAGTGGCTCTCCAGACAGGCATGTTGACATAAAATCATGTGTGGCAAGAGTTATTAAATCAGAATCTCCTCTAAGGTTTGCAGGATGTGTTTTTAAGGTGTAGCCTGTGTGAAATGTGCCTTGCTTAATAGAAATGTGGCCAATGGCAGAAGTAGGACTTGTGCTAATAATCATCTCTTACAGGAAAAGGCCTTTGCTGTGATGTTCCTAATGCTAAACCCAGGCAGACAGCCCCAGTCCCTGTACATAAGAATGCAGATGGAGTCTTGTTTATCATGACATCAGTCTGCAGAAAGGAGATTTCTAAGAGCAGAACTGTTGGTGTGATGTGGAGTGTCTCCCATTGTACAGAACAGAATAGCACTCAGAAATTCCTCTCCTCTCCCTTGCCCTTTTGATGACAGGGAGCTGGCAGGGGATCAAAGCACAAACAGGATTCATGTTTTGCATATTCTGTCCTACATGGGCTGAAAGGAGCAGAGATGGTATTTTTTTCATCTTTCACTTTAAACTGCAGTTCATCTCGTGGCCTAGTTTGGAGCCATGAGACTCATTCCTTCCATTCCCCCAGGCCTCTGGTTCTGGTCAAGGAAAGCAGGGACTGCCCTGGTCCTCCTGGGTGCAGCCTGCTGGAGGAGGCTGGGCTGGGGCTGGAGGAGGCTGGGTTGGGGCTGGAAGAGGTGGGTTTGGGGATAGAGGAGGCTGTTTTGGGGCTGGAAGAGGTGGGTTTGGGGCTGGAGGAGGCTGTTTGGGGCTTGGAGGAGACTGGGTTGGGTTTGGAGCAGCCAAGAGCAGGAACCTGCAGAGTTGATGGGAGCTGCTGTCTCTTGCACCTATTGCTGGGTGCTGCAGGGCACGGGGAACCTGGGGCTGGTGCAAGATCCAAGGCTCCTGCTGCTGCCCGTGCAGAGGCAGCTCTGAAAGCTGCAGTTTGTCACTGTCACAGGTCACACCTCCAAACGGCTCAGGCTTGCTGGCCAAGCAGGTTCTGTCTCAGAGCGTCAACTGAACTCGGGAATGTTTTGATGCACTTTTTAGCCGCTGAATTGCCTCCCTGGCAGCAGCAGCTCTTCCTCCTCTTCGGAAATACCCTAAAGAACGGCCAGGGAGGGCGGAGGAGCCGGTTGGGGCCTTGCCGGCGGTTTGGGAGTCGCTGCAGCGGGCGCTGAGCGGGCACTGGGCGCCTCTCCTCTGTCCTGCCCTGCCCTCTAGTGGGGGAACTTGGCATTGCAGCCCGCCTTGGGCTGCCGCTTCCAGAGGGGGTTGGTGCCCACTGGACGCAGAGGGTGTGGAGAGAGCCCAGGGGACTGGGTGGTGAACACTGGGTGGTGAACACTGGGTGGTGTACCCTGGATGGGCTTGGGGAGGAGGAGAAGGTGGGATGTGTGAAATACAGAAGCACCGCTGTCCCTTCTCTCATACCCAGTGCCCTCTGGCCATGAGAAGACAGAGAGAGTGTATGGGGTGAACACTGCTCAGCTCACTCTTCTCCACAGTTCTGGTTGTGTTGGCAAGCAGCTCAGTTCTCAGATCTGCTTCTCACACAGATCTGCTGCTTTTATCTCTAATATTAAAGAGCTCTTGTGAGAGCTCTGGCAGAGACAGATGGCAATTGGTTGGGCCACGTCGAGCCTCCTCCACACTGAGGGCTGGGTTTTGAGTGGGGCTCAGATAATGAGCTGTGTATTTCAGGATCTTCTGTCACTTGTGGGACTTTGAGCTGAGGCACAGCAGGTTTGCCAGGTGCTGTCACAGGGGCTTTCTTGGCATGTGAAGATGGCCATTCAAATGTTTGCATAGCTTGGGTTCCTGGACAGCACAGCAGAGATTTCAAGTGCTCCTTCAGTTATTTACCTTACTGTGGGTCTGGGGAACTTGTTCTCTGGCCAAATACACACTTCTGAGCTGTTTTGGTTTTGCACAAACCCCATCATGTCTTTAGCTCTCCTGCCTGCAAGGAAACCTCTTCCCCTTTGCTCTGAGCTCTTTCTCTCCCCACCACCAAATCAACCTTTTTGCCAACCCACAGGCCCTCACTGGAACTTACACTCTGGCAGGGTCACAGAAGTTCCAACAGTAACACACCCACAACAGCTAATGGTGTTTGCCACAGGACTTGAGATAAAGAACAGATCTGTTCAGAGGAATCCAACTGCACAGCTGCTGCTGGCTCCCAGGTTCTTGTCTTGCTGCTCTGCTTCAGGGCATTCAGCACACTGTGTCCCTGAGGCGATGGCTGCAGCATCCTGAACAAAAGGTGCTGTGGTTCTGGTGTCTTTCTGACACTCAGATTTCTCATCCCCACCTGACACCACCAACCTGATGCTCTGAGGCTGTTACACCAGGTCACACAACCCAAAGCAGTGGGAGTGTTGGGGACTGGGCAAAGCCAGTGGTGGTAACTGTGATGCTGATGTCTGAGCTGAACGGGGCTGGTGACACACGAGGGCAGGCTGAGGGAGCTGGGATTGTCCAGCCTGGAGAAGAGAAGGATCCAGGGAGACCTTAGAGCACCTTCCAGTGCCTGAAGGGAGCTGGTCCAAAGCCTGGAGAGCTGTCCACACTGGTACAGCCCCAGGTAGCTCTGCATGCTCTGTTTGCCATACAGGAGCTACCCTGTGTGGCTGCTGTGGTGACATTGGCTGCCTGACCAAGAGGAGCACTGTGTGACCTCAGGGACTGGAGCTCTCCTTTTCACCACAGTATTTGCTACTCCAGCTCACTAATTGCCTCCACCTTCCAGTACTGGAAATGTATATACACTCTCCTGGGAAGTGCTAATAATGAGGATTACAAATTTAGGGGGAAGAAGAGCAAGCCAGGGAGGTATGAAAAGTATTTAGGACAGAAGAAGACTTTCTTTGTTGCTCTAGAAATGCTTTCATGCACTCAGGGCAGTTGGACACCAGAGAACTGTTTGGAAGGACTCGAGCTCTTAGTTTGGAGGAGCAGCATGGTCCTCTCAGCAGCTGCTCCCCTGAGGTGTTAAGCAATGCAGTGAAAATGTGTGGAGACCTTGGCTCCATAGGGAAGCAGGATCTCCAGGGCAGCTGCCCAGTGCCTGGAGCTATGGACAACACACAGTCCAGCTCAGACAGGACCTGAGCCAGTGTGGATGTTGCAAAAGCTTGAATATGGAAAATGACTGGATGCCTTTGGATTCTTCTTGAGCAAGGCCAGCCTTGGGTCTGTGTCCCAGAGTGTGTCCTGGAGTGTCCTGCCAGCCAGGGAATGCAGCTGATGCTTCATCTTGGGAGCAAGGGCTTGGCTCCCTGCTCTGGAAGAGTTCAGGGGCTGCTCATGTGGTGACTGCTCCTCATCTGGAGGTTTGCACCCTTCTTAGTGATGCTGCAGCCTGTTGGCTGTGGAGTTCTTTGGTGCTTTCCTTGTGGAGGGATGGAGCTGCAGAGCTCATCCTGAGGTATGGGGAGCAGAAGGTATTCCTGCCAGCTCTGGCTTGTTGTAGATGGGCTGCAGGTTTGAGCTTGAATTTGTGGTTGCAGGTGGCTCCAAGTGATCTGCTTCACAGGGTTGGTTTTGTTCTGCTCTTAGAAACAGGAGGCCAGCAGCAGGCATTGTCTGGTTCCTCTGACATCCCACAGACACAGAGCATTTAAATATGAGAACCAGATTATTTTAGCACTTAACTCTGACTTTAAAAGTGAACATGAGCTCTGCATGGTGAGCACCAAGAATGGAGTTCAAACCATTCTCAGGAAAAAACCCATCTGGTTGTGAGGTTATCTTATGGAAACAACTTTTCCCCTCCTCCCCTTTTCTGAGCTTGATGCTTATGTGCAATTGCTTTCTGTAGGTTTTGTAAATGGGTCTGTTCCAGAATCTCTTCCTCTCCTGCCCTGGGTGGCAGGTGTATGTCCTCTGATGGGGCTGAACCAGAGGGGACATGCAGTTCATTTCCTTTTTTCCCACTGACACCATTTGGAATGATCATTTATCTCATTCCCCAGCCTTCCTCTAGCCCATGAAATCTCTTGCACACCTTGCCTTAGTCTCTCTCTGTGTGCTGTGGTACCTGAAGCAGACAGCAGGGCTTGCATGCTGGAGCATCTTCCAGACTGGAAAGGACAGCTCCCTTCTCAGCAGCTCTGTACAGTCTCTCCTGGGGTTGTTGGTGGGAGAATCAGAGCCTCTTGCAGAGGTGTCTGGGCAGTGCTGTGCAGGAGGGCACCACGACTGTGTCCTTGGGTGAAGCACCCTCACTCTGCTGGCATTTTGACCTCAGGCTTTCAGCTCTGCTGCAGGTGTCTGCAGGAAAGCAACTCTGGGCTTCCTTCACCCCTGCCTTCCTCGTTCAGAAGCACAGGAGAAGTGCAGCATTTGCTGTTTGCCTTCAGGAGTCTTAGCAAGTGCCCCATGAGGTCAGGAGCCCTGCAGTGACCGTGGGAGCTGACTCTGCTGGGAGTGTCACAGCCTGTGCTCAGCCAGGGATGTGCCACCTGAAATGGAGAGAAATGGAATAACTGGAGTTTGGTCCAAGTTAGATTGAAAAGAACTCTGTAACCACTTAGAAAAAAAGCAGTGAACACTTCAGAGAATGAATCAATTCATGACTTCATTAGTACAACATCAGCAGCCCAGTTGTCACAGTGGCACAAATCTCTCACTGCCACCTACTTGCTGGTTTGTGCCTTGAAAAAATGCCCAGAATTCCTGGTGCCCCTCTAGGTCCTGCTCCTTGCTGTGCTCAGTTGTGCTCTGCTGGGCAGCCCAGGGAGAGGAGACCTTCTGCTGGGGAAACCCAGAGCAGGGCAGGGCAAAATGAGCCTTTTTTCTTCCTCTGTCACCTTGTGCTGGACTCTGCTTTGCCTGGGATGCCCGTGCCCTGACTGGACACCTGGGAGCTGTTAAAATGGGTTTGCTCCTTCAGACCTACAAGAAGATTTCAGTGGTAAAACAGATCCTGTGCCCCATCCCCAGCCATGCCTGGCACTGCAGTGTCAATGCCACTGAAGCAGAATTCACTGCTGAGCTCTCTGCTGAGGTGGTGCTTTGGGCCTGGGAAGATTCCACAGCACATTAGAGGTTGTGCATATGGATTTTGCAGTGTGGTGTGACAGGTTTCTTCTTCCTAGTCTCTCTGCTCACCCAGTCCTATCTGGCAGATTTATCACTGGCTGGTTTTGTGGATTTTTACACTTGATTGCTGACAATGGGTTAGGAATTAAAATGATTAATACCCCTGCTCTGGCCAGGGGGTTGGACTCAGTGATCTCCAGAGGTCCCTCCCAGCCCTTACCATTCTATGATCTATATAAAGGTAAAAAACCAAACCAAACCAGTTTTTTTTTCCCAGAAGTAAATGTAGGTTTGGCTCTTGACCTGCCTTGTTTGGCAGGGGTCACTGGGAGTCCATGCAAAGCCTGCTAAATCCAGCCAGGCTGAGAATTCCTGTAAAGTTGAGTTTTTTAAAGGATTTTAAGTGAACATGAAGTGGCAGCTGAGTTCTCTATAGTGACAGCTCCATCCCTGGCCTTCTGCAGCCCAGCCAGTGAAATGCAGGGCTTTGGATGCTGCATCTACTGAAGCAAATTAACTTTTTTTCTCTTTTCCTCTGCACACAGGAGGCAGACAGTGGGGAAGAAGAATGCAGGTCCCAGCCCAGAAGGTAAGAGTGTCACTTGAGGCTTGCAAGAGTCCTCAGGGATCCCTTGCCATGTGAATGTTGCACAGGGTGGGGGGTTGTTGCTGCTCTGGCATGTTCTGCAAACATGCATCATTTTCTGCCTGGGGTTAACCTTGCACAGCTGTCCTGTGTGTACCCTGCTGAAAAACTGTGGCCTGAATGATGCTGCCAGTAAAGGGATTTGCAGCAGGAAACAGGTGAAGGTTGCACACTAAAAAAAAAAATAGCTGTGGGCAGGAGTTTGCAAAGATGTCAGCAGGCATATTCTCCAAAATGTTGCCTGTGGATATGTTCTGAGTAAGAAGGTGATAACTCCTCTGTGCATGTGGAGACTTTGCTTCTATCAGGAACAAATCCTGTTGTTCCTTAGCTCCAGTGTCCTAAGTTGTTGCTCAGGATTTGGGCCATCATCAGAATATTCCAGCAGGCATCACCACACGAATCAATTCTGATTTCTCTGGATAAAAAGTCTCTGTTGCCATCAGGAGCTGACTTAGGTGTCACAGCAGAGACCTCAGCAGTGACACTCATCCTCTAGCTGTGTTTCTGCTCCTGCCTGGGCCCTCCTGTGTGTCTGGGGTTTGTGACAGGTTCTAGAAGCTGAAGTATGGGGTCATCCTCTGCCACAGGGGCAACTGCTGCTGACAGTTGCCTGTTCAAGGGATGCAGAGATGTTTGCTGCTGAGTGTGTAGTTAAACATCTTCTCCCAAGTTAGGAGAACATGGAATTTGCAGGGTGTTTTTTTTAATTGGGATTGTTTTGCATGGCAGTGTTCATCTTTTTGTAAATGCTGGTTTCACTTGCTTCAGGAAGAACCTGAAAATGGAAACTACAGGAAGAACCTGTAAATGTTTATCCCTAAAAACCAAACAAACACTGAAACTCCACTGGTTGAACAGTGGCAGGTATTAATGGTGATTTTTATGATGTAGTTATCCTAAGGGTAGACTGCTTGGAGTCTTGCAAGCTTTGCCTCCTATCCCCTAAGCCATCAAAAGAATTATTTCAGCAGAGCTTAATAAAAGCAAAAACTGTATATACCAGGTAAGTTCTCCAGCAGCAGGAGCACTCCTTGGCAGTCAATTTTTATGAAAGTCTTAAGATTCCCTCCAGAGGGAGTAAAGGGGAAGTGAAGGTGAAATAGTTCTCCTTTTATGAGCTCTTTGGCTGTTACTTCTTCACTTACTGGTGTTTGTGTGAGTAGCTGACAACAGAAGCCATAATTTCTTGTGTTTAAAAGGCCTGAACAGGATCTGGGCTTTGGGTTTTGAACCAGCCTGGATGGAGCTGCAAACCAACAAGCTGTTCTGGTTGCACATTCCCAGGATTTCAGTGTAGTCCTGTGCTTGTGTGGCCCAGGGAAGGTGACTGGTCTGTTTCTTCCACTCTTCTACCCTTAAATGATGATTTAAGAATTGCTGTTTCTTCGTTTTACAGCTTAGATGGTTGAGAGGAAAGCTGGAAAGCACAAATCCCAAAGGCTCCAACTGAACTCAGCTAAACTCATTTTTAATTTCACTCTCAGACTTCCAGCAGTCACAAGATCAACTCATGACTTGATCTCAGTGTACATCGTGTAGCAGAGGGGATGGGAGCATTCCATTGTTGTGGCACTTAGTAGCAGTTGTAGGTTAAGTTAGAAAGGAGCATTTAAAAATATATATTTGAAATAGCTTCCTGGGGTGGGAAATGACAACCTGCTGTGGATGTGGGGATCTCAAGGCCATCACTGCTGTTGCTGGGGTCAGCAAGCTAACTGAAACCAAGATCCTTCCTAGGTAAAACAAGGGGGTGGGTGTTAAATGTGTTTGATTACAGCAGGATAAGAACAACACTGGCAAACATGGTAAGTAGTCAACCCAGAGCCCTGCTGTGGAGGAGCAGCAGATGTCTGTAAACAGCTTTAGAGTCTACCTAATGCCTACTTTGCAAGGGAGCATGACAAATAGGAGCTGTTAAAGACACAGATAGTAAAAAGGCAGTGAGGTGGGTTTGGCTGGAAAGCAAAGAGGTGTTTCCAGCTGCAGTGTCACCCCCAGTGCTCTGCAGCAGTCTGATGCTCCTCCCTGCCTGCTGAAGCTCTCCTGAGGGGACTGGGCTATAGCCACAGCCACTGTGCATGAGGAGAGCAGGAGTGGGTGGTGCTTGTGGAGCAGATCCTAGGGACCAGTCTAAAACATCCTCCAAAGGGGGAGAGAATGAGTTTCAAACAGGAGTTTCAACTTGTAGGTAGGAGCAGCAGCAGCATCATCATCCCTAAACCAAAGAATGCAGCTGCTTGCTGACCTGTTGATGCTCTTTAGGATCTAACACCAGGGAGACAGTGACTGCACAGACTCAGATCTTGGATGCAGAGGAAAGGAAGTGTGTGAAAACTTTGTTTAAACTTAAAACCTGCTCTACAAAGTAGTCAAACAACACAAACAAGTCTGTGCTGGCCATGGGGCTGCTTCTGCCAGCATGGAATGGGGAGTATTCTGCTTTGGGATTGTGCAGGATCCACTTGGAACTTTTCTGCACTGTTAGATGTGCAGAAAGGGAGTTTGTGTGCTTGGCAGTGATCCTTGCAAGATGCTTGAAATGGTATTTTCTGGCAAAGTGTTTAGAGGAATGGTTTGTTTTCCCACTGGGATAAAGTACTTGGGTATAGTGAACACAGATCAAATTTGTATAAAGACTCCTATGTGTTGCTAAAGAACACAGCAGATTAATGCTGCAGATACATAAGCTGAGCAAATAGGAGAAAACCAGCTTGGCTCCTGGCAGTTTTTTCTCTCACAGCCAAGCTGTGCTCTGGGGGAAGCCCAGGAGGGTCTCTGTACCCTGCCACCATTCTGGGAGCTGCTGGGATAGATGCCCAGAGCTCCTTGCTGGATCCAGCCAGCCCTTGTCACCTGTCCAGCTCTTGGCTAATGGGACTAAGACAGAGAACTGCATAAGCAGATGTCCTGAACAGTCTATTTATTACATTTATTGCCTTCCTAGCTACCTTCCAGACATTTTTATTAGGCTCTCTGGAGTCTGTACAGCTTAGCTGGCCTGGGCATCTCTCCCTTGTGTCCCCAGGCATGGGGCTGCTGCCACGCTGAGCACGCCTGGGTGGAGCATCTGTGGTGGTAACAATCTCTTTACATCACCCCATATTGTTCCAACTCACCTCAAATGCACGTGGACTGAGCTGTGGGTTGTGTTTACACCAACTGACACCCAGGTTTTGTGCTCTCTGTGCCAAGGTTACAAGGATTCAGCATCTTTGTTTTGCTGACAAACGACCTCTCCAGGGCTTGGGGCTGCAGCCTGGGGGGGGGGTGGGGGTGCTTTTTGGGTTGCTGTTTTCAACGGTGCCTCTCTCTCCACATCATCTGGGAATTCTGAGCAGCTCCAAACTGCTCTGGTTGCAGAAATGCAGCATTTGGGGCTGCCCAGTGAGCTGCTGCCCACAGAGCTGGGTGAGCTGTTTGCCCGGGGAGGCTGCTGGGCACTTCAGCAGCAGTCTGGGAGCTCTGGCAGCCTGGCACTTGGGCACACTAAAGTCCATTTGCTCGGGTAAAGCTGCAGAGCCAGTCGGTCCCCTCAAGTGCCATAGGAAGTGATTAGGCCCTGCTTGAAATCTGAAAACATTCTCAAGAAGTGCTTGTCTCCTCAGGTGGGTGTTAAGGGAGAAAGAAACCAAACCACCCCACACCTTCTGCAGCTGAAGCATGCTTACCTTCTGCTTTGTTGGTTTGTTTTAGTCAAAATAGTTCCTTCCAGGAGTGAACTGGGAAGGAAAGCAAATCAGATTATTGCCATGATAACAGTTGGATGTGCCAAGATGCCTCAAGGTTTCAAGCTGTGAGTAAATACCTTTGTTTTAGGAGTGGAAGCCCACGGTCTGGTGCAGGAGCTTCTGCTTTGTAGCAGCATAAAAGTTGTTTTTCAGCTAGTAAGTGGAATTGGTGTGTGTGTTTCCTTGCACAGGGCAGCAGCTCAATACATTGTAAGGCAGCTTGTTTGATTTTTAAACCCACTGTAAGCCACTCACTGAGGGTTCTAGCAGATGAGTGCCAGTCCATGGGAGAGGGAGGGGAGTGTGATACCGAATTAACTGCACTTCATCAGGCTCATTTACAGGCCCCATGGTGATGTGTGAATCTGCAGCCTTCTGTGGTGCCCTTTGAGATGTGTGTCAGGGCCATTTGGTGCTCCTGTGGCAGGCTCCTGACACTGCAGCTTATCCTGAAAGCCTGGCTGGTGTTACCATGGGAGTTCTAGCAGCTAAACCTTCCTGGTGAGTCCTTTGATTGCTGCTGCAGCTGCCAGACATTTACTTTGTTGGTGCTTGAACAGTAGCTGGATCTTCTAAGGGGTGTGAGAAACAGTTTCTTAACTCCAGATCTTGAGTAAGAGGGGCCTGTGTGATGTAGAGGAAAGCTGTGTTTACCCATGCCAGAGATTACTAAGCTTTTGTAGCATGAACGTTATCAGTAGAGTGTGTTTCCTGAATCCATCTGTCTGTCTTTCCTTTCAGTGACAGCTTAGCCTCTCTGTGGCATTTACTGCAGCTGCCTGTGAAGAATGGGGCACTGAGATAAAGAATGGTTCTGTTCCCTGCCCAGCTCTGCTGACCCCCTGAAAAACTTCTCATTAAAGTGGCTCTGTGCTCTTCATTTTGGAATACCAGATGTTTTATCACCCAACTGTCAGCACTTGTAAAATTAGGGTTGATGAGATTAGAAACAGGTATCTGCAGGGATGGTTCACTGCAAGGGCTGTGTGGGAGCAGCAAGTTCAGTCCAGTCTGATTACATACCTGTGGATCACAATAATGTGCAGGATGACTTCAGGTGTGATCTTCGTGCTGAAGGATCAAGCAGACTAATATCATTGCATTACCAAATTACCTGCTACACATACAGCAGGGAGCTCACTCAAGATAGGAATACTTATCAAAAGGGTTTTTTTGTTGTTCTCAGGGCAGATCACTGTTGTAAAGAGGAAGGGGAACTCCAAAGAGCCATCCTGGTCCCCTTCCTGTAGGGCACCTTTGCAAGGCTTCAGAGTTAACACAAATCCCCAGAGTTTTCAGGCACTTCAGTGTATTTTGGGCCAGGGTTTCTGGGCTGGCTGCCATTCAGGTCTTTGGGATCTTTGCATCAAAACCATTCCAAGATTATCAATGTGGGTTTGACCACTCAGAGGGTTTGGATCTTTGGCAGGAGACTGGGGCTGTGGGAGAAGGTGTTTCAGCAAAAGGTGTGTCTGTGTGTTACCTGTGCCCAACAGTAGTGTTGCTTGGTGAAAGACCTGAGGGATTGATGGTGCTGCTGTGTCCCTCCTGCCCTTGCTGCCTGGTGCCACTGCTGGGTCCCCTCAGTCATCTTTGCTTCTGCCTCTGTGAAACAAGTGTAATTGAGTAGTGACCTCTGTGTGCCAGACCCTCTATGATTTAATGATAAGTAAACTCTGCAACGATTGGGTGTGGGGGCTTGTGAGGGAAGGCTTTAATGAAGTGGTAATATTGCAAAATAGGTGTTGAATTCTCAACAAGTCATTGATCATGATGGGCAGCTGACCAAGCAGGCTTTAAGAGCAGGGGTTTGTTCTTTCTGTGATGCTTATCACCCTCCCCCTGCTCCTGTCTGATTTCTTTGCTCAAGAACTGGAAACAGAAATACTCTTTGACAGCTTAAATAACCAAATTTACAGCGTGGCTTCCTGTTCTGACTGGTTCTTCAGGATTCAAGTACAGTTTTGCATGCTTTCCCTGTTCCTGCCTTCCCCCCTACACCCCCCCCCCTTTTTTTTTATGATATGGGTTTCTTCCCAACGACTCTGTGCAATTGCCCTGTGTGTTATAAAGCTGTGGATGCCAGTGCTGCCTCGGTGGGTGGGACTCCTCTTACTCACTGGGAAGGCTTGGTATCTATACCACTCTCTATCTCCTCCTGCCCTGCATGCATTGGCTTGTTTATGAGCAGTGCTGCTGTGATGGCCTCGTGTCTCCCTGGTGAATTGGGCTGTGTAACACCACAGGTCTTATCTCCCAGGCTGAGAATGGCCACAGGAGTTTCACCAGATCAACTTCTCCCTCCCAAGTGGGGAGGCAGCAGCAGGAGGTGCTGCTCTCAATGGGTTGGTCTCTCCCCGTTTACAGGTTTTCTGCACTAATTTAAGGCTCTCCCAAGGTAAATTAATCTGTTTGGACTCTTCATCCACTCTCAATGGGTTGGTGTCTCCCTGTTCACAGGTTTTCTGCACTAATTTAAGGCCCTCCCCAGGTAAATGAATCTATTTGGACTCTTCATCCACTCGGACTCATCTGTAGATGCTGAAAGCCTCACAGCAACAGGACAAATGAGCTGACCTCCCACCAAAAAAGCAGGGGCATCAGATCCTTTGGCAGCTGGAGGGTGGCACCCTACTCTCCCAAGCTCCTGGCAGGACCCTTTTCCCCCAGCAGCCTGATGCTGAGCAGCTGCCTGTGTGGGGAAGGACCGAGGGTGAGAAAAACAAAGCACTTGGCCCCACCTCTGCACGGAAATGAACTTGCTGCCTCTGCTCTCTCTGGGGGTGCCCGTGCAAGACTCCAGTGCTCATCTGTGGGCAGGCACGTGTTGTTTTCAGATTTCTGTTAACTTTTCATAAAGGGCAGGGGAAACAGCTGCCCAGCAGAGAACAAACTTCCCATCCGTGCACCGAGCTCATCTCTCTGTGGGGAGAGGATGTGGTGGTGCTGAGGGGGAGGTTTGTTTGCATAAGACAGCAGCTTCACTATTTTTTTTTTTCTTTCATAATCCCCTGCAAACACTGGTCCAAGCTCAGCGTTGCCCAATCTGATACACTGATGCTCATCAATTGAGGCCAAAATTGCTGTGCCTGACAACGTCCCCCTGTTCCCTTTGCCTTGGCTGATGTTACAGCTCTAGACCTGCCACAGGCTTACACTGCTGGGTTGGAGGGAGAGGACATTCCTTGCTCTTGCAGGGAACACCTGGACTTCAATCTAAATGGACTTCAAATAATTCCCAACCCTTCATCCCCCCTGGAATAAATTTCTAGAGAGACTGTGGAATATTATATCTTCATTAGGGCTCTTCAAAAAGAGAGACCTGAGAGAATCAGAGAAAGTCTTGCTGGCAGACAGATTCTGAAAGGAAAAGAGGTCACGGGGCCCCAGTGTAGGCTAAGACTTGAACATGCCTAATAAAACAACCCGTGCTCAGATTTAATCATCTTAGCATGTGAGCAGACACCCAGCAACCCCCTGTGGGATAGGAGTGGGTGGAATAGGGTGACACCCACACCTTTGTGTGGTCTGACAAGAAGCAGCAGTTCAGTGCTGATCTCTGGGATGGACCCATTAGCTTGATTAATGCCCTCTTTGCATGTGGACTGTGTGTGCTGACAGGACTCTGTCCAGCTGGACACATGCTTTCTGCAAGTGTCAAATCCCTGCCTGCTCATGCACAACCTGACTAAGGTGCTCCATGCATTTTTTACTGCTGACCTGTGTTCCCAGGCCTCAGCTGTACAAGGAGAATCCCATTTAGAAGCTGCTAACCCAGTGCAGGACACAGAATTGCTCTATTACAGCCTTACAAGATCAAAACGTATTAAGATGCACAAGGAAAGTGAGGCAGGTAACTGGTGCAGGCTCCTGTGACTGTACAGCTTGGAGGTACAGGCACTGGGGAGATGATGACTCTATGGATAAACCATCTTTTTTCAGTCTTCTTGTCTGCTAAGCAGAATATTACAAGTCAATACAAGAGTGTTCTCCCTCCAACCCCTTCAACTTCTCTCCAGAGGCAGCTCTGGGGGGCAGCTCCCTCTGCTCCCTCCTCCTGCAACACCTGATCAGGTGTCCTTAGTGCTCTTCATCGTGGGTTTTTTCCATGCTCCTTCCATAACTGGTCCTAGCAGTGGGAGCAGCTGGCTCAAGTAGCTGTGCAAAGCTTTTGGGCTGGGTTTTGTTTCTTGCTGGATGCGTGGAACTGCAGTTGATTAGTCTGTGTGGTGTTCAAAGGTTAAATCCTGCTGCCCAGCACGGGTCAGGGTGTACTGAGTGCAGATGCTGTGGTGTTTACCACTCACCCTGCTAATCCCCTGACCTCCTGGGGAGCACGAACTCAGACAGGCAAAGCCCTTTTCCCAGCAGACGAGTGTAATTTCGTGGGCTGGGAGGCACTGGAGACCCCAGCCAGGCTGTTTCCATGTTGTCACAGGGTGATGAATGGTGTGCTCACATGCTGGGTTGCAGCACGGTGGTGATTTAGGCTGCTACCTGTCATCACTGCAATTGTGTGCACTTGACATTCTTTCTGTTTGTCCCAGCAGAGTGCACCTGCTTCCAGCAAGGAGCAGTTTCTGGGCTGTCTTGTGACCTGCTGCCTTCAACTCCATCTTGTGCATCCCCTCAAAGGCTGTTCTTCCTGCCTGCCCCTTGCTCCTGTGTGCTGAGAGATCAGGGTATTGGATCAATAATTCTGTTCGTGTCTAAATGTAGAATGCAGCTCTGACAAGAAATAGGATCGTTCCTTAAGTCTCATTTCAAAAAGCAGAATATGAAAATAACCCAGGTTTTACAAAGGGGCAGTGGGAACTGGAGTGCTAATAACCCCACACACAGCCTGCAGGCAGGGCCAGTCTCAGGTTGGCATTTCTATCTTTCTGGCAACAAAACCGAGTTCAACTACTTTTTAATTAGTGTATATTTCAATATATAAACTCAGTCCAGGGTTTCCTATTCCTGTTTTTAAAGGTTCAAACAAAAGAAGCTGGGAGATTTGTCACTGTTTGGGCTCCCAGCATATGGAGATGCAGTGCACGACTGTATTAATCCAGGACTAATTCATTTACAGATCTATTATCCATATGTTATGAGTAGCTGCTTCAGGAGTACTACTAGTAGTTAATCACTGCTCTTGTGTTTAGCAGTTGTGAAGGACTTGCCTTTGTCACATTAGCTGTGTGTAAGAAATCTGACATCTGTCTGGATGGTATCTGAGTGCATTTAGCCCTCTACAGTGCTTGAATAAAGCCCTTAAGTTATTAATTAGAATAGAACCAGGAGTTCTGGGTTTGTTTTTCAGTCTATGAATGTGTGGTATGTGTCACTACTGAGTGTGAGGTTCTTGCCAGTCTCTTGACCTCTGCAAGGATTGGGTTACCCTCCATTTCTCTAACGTCCTGATTTTTCCACTGCTCCTTGCAACTGACTTCATTTTTGCCTAACAAAATGATTTTTGTTGGCACTGCAGCAAGCTGGCACTGCATTTTCTTTACAGCTGTGAGGAGCCATTACCAAAGAGACGTGTTCTTGGCTAAAGATGACATTGCTGAAATCCGTGCAACCAAACCATATTCCAGCAGAACTCACAGGAACACAAATCCTGCTGCTTCGTCCTGTTCCCTGCGAGCCCCTGAAGTGGGGAGGACTGGGACCTGCCAGACAAGTGTCTGTGTTGGTCCTACGAGGTCTCAGACCTGAAGCAGCTGCCATCACCCCGTGTTGTTTTTTAGACCCCTCTCTGAAAGTTTGAATTCATAGCTGGAAATAAACCCCAGGCGAAGATTTCTTTTGGTTCCTAGCTCTGCTGTGTGATCACAGGGGCAGTTCTGCAGTGATGCCCTGGCATGATCTTTTTGCTATTGAGCTGCTGTCCCTTGTGCCTTGTTGCTGGCTCTAAGTGTGTGCCATCTGTACCGGGCAACTTCAGAACAGTGTATGACTTGTGTCCCTCCGTGCTGGGATGTCCTGCATCCCTATGGCAAACAGCAAACCGAGGGAGATTCCAAGGTTTCTGGGTTGTTTTCCCACACTCCTTAGGGAAGCTGCTTGCTCGGGGTGAGGGCTGGAGGGAGCAGGTCTGGAATGAGTCGTTTTTCTTTGGGGGTGTCCTGTGTTCAGCTGTCTCCACCTCTCCCCAGTGGAAAACTGTCTGCATTTTCCCTTTTGCTGCAACATCTGAATTCCCAACAGCCAGAGGATGAGATTTTTTTTGTTCTGAAGAACTTCCTTTCTTCCTTTTCTCTTGAGGAACGATGGAACTCAAGATTAAATAGCACCGAAAGGCAGCTGCTTCTCTTCTTCTTTGGCAGAAAGCAACTTGTCAAGTCTCTGCTTAGGAAAGTTATTGCCAAGAACTATTTCCCCCCCACACCCCGTCTCCTGCAGGAGAGAAATTAAGGTCGGTTCCTAAGCACCCGAGTTGTCGCCGCCTGCCTTGTGCAAAGAAAATCTGCCGCGCTGCTCCGAACCCAAAGTTTGCAGCTTCTCCTCCGCGTGAGGATGCGCGGGGGGGATAAAAGGGAAGGGGAGCCGAGGAATTCGCCCGGTTTCCCCGCAGCCCTCCCGGGGGAAGCGACGGCCAAAGCCGCGGGCTGTGTCCCTGCCCGTCCCCGCCGCCACGTGCGGCTCGGAGGCGGGTCCCGCCCGGTTCCCTCCCGGTCCCGCCCCGCCGGGGCCGCTCCTGCGCAGTGGGCGGGGGGGCGGCGGGAGCTCGGCGGGGCCGCGGGGCAGAGCGGCGGCGGCTGCTGCGGTGGCGGCTGCGGGGCTGCGCCGAGCTCCCCATGCCGCGGGGTAGCGAAGCCGCCTCCGCGGGCAGCCGCGATGATCCCCTACTTCTCCGACAACGCCGTCATCTCCCAGCGAGCCATCGCCCAGCTGTGAGTACCGACCGGCACCGGCACCCGCGCCCGGCCGCTCTCCCCTCCCGGCTGCCGCTTCCCCGGCTCCCCGCGGGTCTCTCTTCCCCTCGGTGCTCCGGGCGGTAGCTCGGGTCCCGTCCCCGCCGCCTTCCCCGCCGCTCGTTGCCTTCGGGCAAACTTTCGGCCGCGGAGACGGCCCCGCAGCCGGCGGGAACGGGACTGGCCGGAGCAGCGGCACCGCAGCGCTGCCCGCTTCTCCCTGCCCGCTTCTCCCTGCCCGCCGCTTTGCGGGGGTTTCTGGGGCTGGGGGTTGGGTTTTTTTGGGGTTGTTTTCTTACAAAAACTTTGGGTCGCATCCCAGCCCTTCGGTAATTGTTAAACGGGAGCAACGCGCCTCTGCGGGTCCCGTTCCCGGTGCGGGACTCCCGGGGCGGTGCGGGGCCGGGCAGCAGCGCTCTGTCCCCCCGCAGACACAGAGCCAGGCTGTGCCTTGGTAGCGAGCTACAAGCTTCCCTGTCGTCGTGCACCTTGGCCCTCTTTTGAGCCTCAAGTCGAGATTAGCCCCTTTATTTGAGCTCTTGGGCTGGCTTATCGCAAGGTGGCAGATACGGGCTGCGCATTTGGGGTTGGGTCGGTGGTTTTTTTTATTCAGGTCGGTGCAATAAGAGCGTGACTGAGACGTGACACTCGGGACCTGCTGGGCACTGAGCTGATGCCAGTTGTAAAGCCCTGGGCAGCTCCAAAGCCCGGGGTGAGTGTCTCCGTGCCCTGTGCTAAGCCGCTTGGAAAAAAAAAAAAATCAAGTCTCTCCAGCTGCACATCCCTCTTTGAAATGCAGATAGGAATAATCGTTTAATTTCTAGACAATTAACAGCGACTGCCCCAAGTTGTGAGGTTTGGCTGGAAGGATGAAGGAGGGAAGTGGCTGCCGTGGGCTGGTTGATAAGGCTTTAGAGAGATAGTCCCCGCGGTCCAAGTTATGCTTGATACCTCTTTAAAGAAGCCATCGGCTGTTTTTATCTCTTGGAAGCCTGATGAAAGGTTTGGAGATAGCAGGATAAAATGCCAGGTCCCACCTGGAACTACGTTCTTGTTGCAAGAAGCTTCTCCTGAAGAGGCCTTGAATAGGTGGCCCTGCTTAGGCTTGATATGGAAATAAATCCGTGGACTCCAACCTCTCTTTTGAGCCTTAGCAATCACTGCTCTAGTTGGGATCAGTTAAGTCTCTCTGAGCCTTTCATGCTCAACCCAAAATACTTGTAATTAGTAATTTTTTTTTTTTTCCTCGTGGTGTTGCCTGTAAACATTACAGCTTTCCCTGTGGCTGCTGCTAAGTTTTAACTTTGATATACCTGAGCTGTTGAGGGGAAGCCAGGGTGCAAATGAAATCTGCCCCAGGCTTTGGGAAGCAGCACTGATTCTGGAGCTGTGGAGAAAAACTCACCCTGCTATGGGCCAAAACATCTCCTTGCAGCTCAAGATGATTTACCAAGCTGTCTTGGGTAGCTAGGTTACAGTTTCACTGCCTTTAAGCTGTTTGTTTTAGACTCTGCTCAAACACTTAAGCCACAGTTTGAGACCCTCCGGAAAAGGATCAAAAGGAAGAGGAAATGCTGCTCATCTCAGTTCCCTCCGTTGCACCCCCGTGGCCTTGTATCTAGTGCTGCTGAGTTGGAAGGACCACCCTTTCCTTTGCTGGGGAGAGAGATAAGTGAGTTATCAGAGGAGCTTATGCCTGTCCTTTGCCTCCTGGAAGGGAAGATTAATAAGCATGAGAACGACAGAGTTTTTGGCCCACACATCAATGCTGCTCCAAACCCCAGCACTGGGGGAATGTTGTGGTAGTGTTCTCAATCAGGATGGTCTCCTGGCTTTCAGGCTGCCCTAATAAAGACCTGTTTTAAAATTTGTGCTTCTAATTACAAGTTCACAAAGGCTAATTAATATTGGATGTCCTTATTTCATCGTGGGCAAGACCTAAAAATCCACATTTTTTTGTTGTTTTGCTGTGCTAAAATGCTCTCTGTGGAATGGGAAGGGCAGTGGTGACCCAAATGTTATCAGAAACTTCTGTTTCAGTGTATTCTTTAGTAGATGTATTTGGCTAATCAGCTCTGACTTTCAGAGATCAGCAGAAATTACTCTTGTGTTGACGCTTTTAGTCAGTAATGTAGTCAGCTGCTCTGGGTCTAATTCATTTCAGGTTCACAAGGATTCAAATAATGTCCCAGAGACTTGTGTTTATCAAAATGCTCAGAATTTATCGTTGTAACTCGTTCCAGAAAGTCTTGCTACTCTCACTGAACCTAATGGGAATTCTGCAGATTTGCTGCTTTATTTGTGTGGAGGATTCAAAATTTACTTTGGTCTACTAAAACTCAAAGGCAGCTGATGGAAAGAGAGAAATTAAAAAGCAAAACTTCAGATAATTTGCAAACAGCAGAGCATTTTTAACAGGAAAAACGTGGAGCAGCTGCTGTGGGTTGGTCCTGCTGCAGTCACTTCTCTGCCTTTGGCCAAGGTTGAAGTGTCTCAGGCATTGTTGGTGCCCCTGAACTGCCTTTTTTCTCCACGTCCCTGTGATACTGCCGGATTCCTTGGTCTCAGTTTTCCTCTATCTTGGTAACAGAGCAGGTTTATCCAGCAATCAGGGATTTGGGAAGAGCCAGCTTCTGCTCCCTGCTGCTCCACATCCTTCCTGTGCAGCCGTGGCCAGGGCCACCAGGCAAGGGAGTGGGGGCTGGAGGGCAGCTGGATGCTTCACCTGCCCTTTGAACCCCAGGATGGACAGCCTGGCTTGGGTCTGGCAATTTTAATGCGTTTTTTTGGTGCATTTAAATACTTTTATCTGTGTCCTGGCTTCCTTTCTGCTGGGAGAGCTATGGGCTCACATGGAGCATGTGTTGGAGCACTCTGATGGTGTTTACTGCCCCATCCTCCAACACTCAGGGAGCCAGATGGATCTAAAAACTCACTCACAACTTCCCATGCTTCTCATAACTTGCTTCATACCACTCTTGTTTTCTATTATAAGATGTTAATGATAGTTTTTATAAGTTGTGTAAACTTCAGGAGGAAAAAAGGAGCCATGTTTGATAGTGTCTTCCAAGTGCTGTGGGAGTATCTTGGAGCTCCTAAAGGTAGTAAAACCCCCAAGTTAAACAGAATTTTTTTAGTGGAAGGTTAAAAGTAGCCACAAAATGTTCTGGCAGACTTGGCCCAGCAGCCAGTTGCTCTCCAACATAATCAGTTTTCTTGTGACAACCCTTCTTCTGCCTGGTGTGGAGAAACAACTGACAGCAGATGAGGAAGTGACAGGCTGTGTAGGTAATTGCAATCTGTGTGCTAAATTACACCAGGTGATTCAGGCTCCTTGTGCTGCCTCCTCCTTGCTGCAACCTGTCTTTGTGCCCAGCCTGCCTTGGCCCTTGTCCTCCTCCTCCTCCACCCCTTCCATTTACCTTTGTCATGTGGCCGTGGCCTTTATGCTCAGAAGTTTCATGACTATCTCTAATTTTCAGGCAAGTGCAGAACTGAGGTGTGTGGCTGCTGGTGCCATTGTTTGGAGAGCTGCTTGTTTATTTATTTATCGTATGGGAACCCTTACAAGCTTTTTATCTGCTCAACAGTGTTACTGCTGCCAAAAACCTTGACCACTCAGCAGTTGGACCTCAGTCCCCCAAAGCAGCGTGTCACTGGAAATCTTTAATTGCCTCCGTGCTGTTGTAAGGGCTGGGGCTTTGTGAGTGTTCTACCATTGTGCTGAGAGTCAATGATATTTAAGAGCTGACAACAAGATGCTTGGAAACAGCTGCTGTAAAGCCTGAAAGATCAGCAGAGTGATTCCAGTTAGAGCCATCAGCTCTGGTCAGAGTTGCTTTATGAGCTGAGGGGCTGTTCTGCTTGGAGGTGCTTGAAATAGGGACACGAGTTAATTAGCTCTCCAGCTCTTGGAGGATCAGGATGGACCAGAGCAGTTCTGTTCTCTGTGTATGACATGCTTAGGGTTTGCAGGACTGCAGAAGACACCCTCATACTCCATCAGGGATGGAATGGGAATGTGTAGGCAGGGGGACCTGACCCCTGAGCCTTCCTGCCCACCCCTCCAGGCAGCCCCAGCAGGGTGGATGGGCTTCCCTTTGGCTGAGCAGAGCCCCTGGGAATTCCTCATCTTCCTTCATTTCTCAGCTGATTGCAGTAGCACAAATGTGGTGCATAAAAAGCCTTTTACTACCCGCTGATTGTTAAAAAACTCTATGCAAATAAGTTGTGGTAATTGGGTAGAAGTAGTATGTTGTGTGCTCCAGAGTTGATCATTAACTGAGCCAGGGCTGTATTGTTCATAACTACTTTTCCTGTTTGGCTTTTCCTTTTATTCCCCTGGAAGCCATGGCTATTTGTCTCACTGATCCTTCCTGGTAGGGGGTTGGAAGAGAGACAGAGATGGTTATCAGACATCAAATCAAAACTTGAGCAGCAAAGTAGTGTTTCAAGGACAAACCCCCCCCCCCCCAATCCATTTGGAAGCAGTGTGTTTTCCTTTGCAGCCCACACTGCTGGGCTGCCAAGTTCGTGGTTGAAAAGGCTACGAGTGGTAAAACTGAGTCTGTTGTTCATGAAACTTCTGCAGATGTTCCTGTCTCTGGACACGTTTGGGATTTTTCTAAAGATGACAAAGCAGAAGGACCTGAGAGAGAATATCAGCAGAAAGGGACTTTTTGGGGCCAGTGAATAGGCTGGCTGGGAGTTTTTTTGCAGGGCTGTACTTCCTTGTGCCTTTATCATGGAGCCTCTGGCTAAAATATTACTTAATTGGTTTTTAAACAACTTCAGGCTAACTTTATTGAAATGTGGCCTCTACCTAGTGTTCCTGGAGTCAGCAAGTTGAAAACTCTGCATCCCTCTGGAGAGTTGCCATCTCCTCTGCATTGGTCTGACCAAGAACATTGAAATTATCAGTCCGTATGGGCTTAAAACAGGTTGAGTAAATATTTTTTTTTCTCCAGTGTAGTGACTAGAATGTGTACAGAGGAAATCTGCAGCTTGGGTTGCCAGCCATGGTATTCCACAGCAGCTGGCTGAACACTTATTTTCACAAACACATGAAGCAGAATTCACTGCAGTTGATAATTGGGAGTGTTAATGCTGAAGTATCCAGAGGACACCTTTGCTCTGTGTGTGCCTGGGCTACAGCTTGAACCCAGCAGCTTGGGGAAGACTGGCAAGAGCTGTTCTGCACCTGTGGCTGTTCTGTGTGGGATAACCAGCTGTTTTGTGACAGAGAGGAGCCTTCTGGTTCCAGGACATCAAGTCACAGGTGAGGGAGGCTGAGGAAAAGAAAGGCTTGTGGAGATGAACAATCAAAGCCATGCCCAGCTTTCAGGAGGGCTGGAGGTGAGGCAGGAATCCAGCCTGGGAGGTCTCCCTGGAGGGTCAGCACTTGGCACTGGCAGCTTTTCAGTTTGGGGCATTTCTAGGTATGTTCAGGCCACAGTCTCCTCCTTCAGTGTATTTTTCTGTTTACCCAGTGCTTATCTGGCTCTCATCAACGTTGTGTTCAGCCCTCTGTGTGCTCTGGTTTGGTTTGGAATAAGCCATTTAAAGAAGTATGCTTTTTTTCTCAAAACACCTTTGTTACAAGTAGGTTAAATCCCCAGACTGCTGAACCAGAAACGATTTAGTCCTTTCTTTTAAACAAATGATCTTTGTCACTTAGTAGTGAAGTCCTTAATTTGTTCCCTCACTTCTCACAGTGGCTTAATGAGGTCCATGTTATCCCACCAGCCTGGGCTGTCTCCTGCCTGGGATCTCCTCAGGAGCTCTGCAGTTCTGGGCTTGGGTCACACTCTGGTAAAGCTTCCAGCTTTTCACTGGGCAAGTGCAGGTTTATTATCTGAATTTTGTGTTGTGGCTCTTGGGGAGGCACAGAAAGGAATCTGAGGAAGTTCATCCCTCAGTCCTGTGCTGTCTCAACGTGCCCGGGGTGGGTTGGGACACCTGTCCCTGCAGAGGATGGTTGGGATGAGCTGAGCTTAGACTGCACCAGTGTTCTCACCTGTAATGACCTGTGCTGGATCTCCTCTGTCCCTCTGCTTTGTCCACCAGCCTGGAGAGAATGAATTTGCTTCTCTGAGCTGCTGCTTGTCCTGCTCTTGCAGCATCCTCAGGGGATGCCTTGGGCTGGGACCTATGTGTTGGCTCAGCCACATCTAGCTGAGGTGAGAAAAACTAGAATTAGTCTTAACTTTGTCCTCTAAAACTTAGTTAACCTGATAGTCTTTTGCTTGCTTTCTGCTTAAAGTGAACCCAGAGTTGGTTGGTTTGGTTTTGGTTTGCTGTTCGTTGTGGTTTGTTTGGGGTTGGGGTTTTTTTTTGGTTGTTTTGTTTGTGTTTTTATTCTTGATCTTGTTTTATGTTTTGTTTTGGGGTTTTTCTAAGGCTTATTGTGTGGTGGTGTGTGACGAGGTTGTCACTGGGTTCTTTATTGTTGTTATTGTTAGGGCTGTTGTGGGTTTTTTGATCGTTTGTTTGTTTTCTTTTTCCCTTTATTTGCTTTGAAAAAGAGATGGAGAAATCAAAACACAAATGCAAAGTGGAGCAGCTGCATTCCTCTCCTCTGTGTTGCAAAGTCTGAAGGCCAGTTACTCTAAATAAAAACAAACAGTCTGTCTGCACCAGCTCTGGCCCTCCCAGTGGTTTGCCACCAGGAGAAAGCTGGAAGAAAGCAAAGGGAGGAATACTCCAGTGCCTGGTCAAGGAGCAGGGCTGAGGAGTGCTGAATAAACAGCCAGCCAGGGCTGGGTGAGAACACGTTTGGTGTGTGCAGGGGAGCAGGGCTGCTGTCTGCTGCCCTTGGAGTGCTGGGTGGGTGAGGAGCCCCAGGAGAGTTCTGGGGAGCAGCCTCTGCTCACCCTGACCCAGAGGAGACATCACTGAGCCCCCCAGCACAAAGCCTTGATGCTGTTACATCTCCCTGTCTGTCCTTCCAGTCCATCATGGAACGTTTCATGAGAGGCTTTCTATTTTGAAATTAAGCAAATATCTATTCTGGAGCATTTAAATAGCTATTTAAGAGGCTTTTCCCTCAAGTACACTCTGTTCTTGTTGGAGACTCCTCTGGATCTGTGGCACTCAGCAGTGTTTAGTATTCTGTTGGGCTTTCTGCTTTCATGTGTGCTTTTTAAGGGGTTTGTGTGCTTTTAGGAAATACGAGGACCTGAATTAACCACTGAAAATTGGCTGCCAAGCTGCCTAAAGTGCTAATTCTCCTGAAATTTAGCACCAGACTTTTGCAGGGATAAACACATCTGGAATATCTACTCTTTTTTTTTTTTTTTTTTTTTTTGAGTTTAAGCTCTTGTAAATTAAAACTTTATTGAATGTGTTTCCAGCCCAAGTCTTGGCCAGCAAAACTTTGCAGGGTTTTTATGTTGCGTTAGAACCTCCTTAAAATGCTTTTTCAAGTTACACACTGACATCTCCAGCTGCAAGCCATGTTGAGGTGTTAAAAGAGTAGGTTAGTTTGCATCTGTAGTGAGGAATCAAATCCAGAACTGGGGGGGGGGGAGATGATGCTTCAGGATGATGCAGGTTGCTGTGTAAGCATTTATTTATTTATAAGGAATCCTGGAAGGTTCATATAGTTCAGCTTCCCTGCTCTTATTTAAAGCTTGCAGGTGTCTGAAAGTGTTGCAGTGCTCAGGAACAGTTTGAAGTTCACTTGTCTGCTCCTTAGAAATCTCCTGGCTCCTTTCTCCTCTCTGTTGCCCTGTGTTTCAGCCTTTCTTTGAGTTGGGAGGTGCTGTGGTAGTGTTAGACATCCCCCAGCCTGTCAGCTTCTGTTGAAAGTGGCGTATGGTGAGTGATTAATGGAAATTATTTCAGGAATAAAGGACTCCTGGTAAGCTGATCCCTATTCAGGGCACCAAAAGAAAAAGCAGAGTCACAAGGGATGTTGTCTCCAGGAAGAACTCGCTGCATCCGCAGCGGGAAGAGTTGGATTGTGAAGTGATGCTGAGTCTGCAGTTTGAAATGCATCATAATTATATCTCACGGTCTGATTTGGAGAGCTCTTCCTGATGGCTCTCCAGAGACTGATTGTCACAGCAGCAAAAAGCTGGAGTGCTTTTCTTGGCTTCTGCTGGGGTAGGTGAGCTGTGCTGGGAAGAATCCGGAGCTCGCGTTGCTTACGCTGACTCCCCTTCAAAGAGTGGCCTTGGACTGGAGAAAAGACCCAATCCATGAAAATATTCCCACCTGTGGCATGAATCTGATTGTTTGGCTTTGCTGTTTTCTCACCCCTGATTAAAATTTCGAGTTGCTCTTTACAGCTGTTTGTATTCCCTTAATTGTGGCCGTGCTGTTCCCCAGGAGCAGAGCACCCCGGGGCGAGCAGATCCCTGCCCTGCTTAGGGGCCCTGTCAGCACAACAGGTAAAGCTCCTTGTGACTTGCCACTTCAAATCCAAACCTCTTGAAAGGAATCTGGCACGTGGCTGTTCTCTGAAAGGTTCACAAGCCATCTCCCATGGCTGCTTGCTGCTCACTGTCCCCTTTGCTAATCTGAAGGGACAGTCAGTCCTCAACTGATGTCACTGTTCCTGCTGGAAGCTCTCACTGGGGGATCAAATAGCCCTGGTGCATGTAAGATTGAGAGAAAATTGGAAATGCTGTGTGCTGCAGAAGTTAAAATACTGAACAAATAACTTCCTTCTATTTTTTTTTTTTATGGGCAAAATCCAACAGCCTCTTGATTTGTTGATGCTATTGGTAAACAAGCATCTGCTGCTTTTTAGCACAGAGGAAAAAGCTTATTATTCAGCATCGATTTCTTTGTGTGGAGACAGAGTGGTCCTTGTTTTGGTGCTCTATTCCAGGGGTCCCTTACTGTGTTTGCTGAGGGCAGGCAAGGAGGCTGTGAGCAGAGCTGGGCTGCCCAGCCTAATCCTGCATCCCATGGCCCGTGTCAGGGTGGCTGCAGAGCCCAGTCCTGGCACAGTGGACTCCCCAGGGTGGCAGGACTCCCTGCTCCCCCACTGCCACCTCCACCAGGACCAGCAGAAGAAGCTCTGGAGCAACATCCTCCTCAACCTCTGGGCTTTCTCCAAGTCTGTGAGGCTGTGCTGGTGGCTGTTGGGAGGGTGCAGGGCACAGGTTGCCCAGCTTCGAGCAGGTGCCAGGGCTCTTGCAGCTCCTGCTGAAGACTGTCCATGTCTGGGGGATGCAGCCAGTGCTGGCTCAGGCAAGTCAGTGGGCTCCTTCCATCTGTGAAGTGCTGGGCATACTTGGTCTAAATATAGGTGCCCCTGGAGGTGGGTGTTGGCAGGAGGGGGGCAGTGTGTGTTCCTCACTGTGCCTCCTGTGCCTTGTGTTCCAGGCACAGCCCCGGGCTCCTCCGTAGGCCAAACATGGTCAGGTCTGTGACAGGGTTGGATCCTGCACGTGCTTGGAGGTTGGAGTAAAATTGAGTTACCAAAGACCCTGTCTCAAATGTATTTAATAGGGAGGAGGGACCTTCCAGGCCTGCTGGTTGTTAACCAACTGCTGGAGGGTATGTCAGCTATTGTTGAAGGTTTAAAGGGAAATGTGCTGTGTATGAAGGCAAGGCTGTCAAATTCTGGTGGCAGAGGAGATTATTTTATGGTTTAAAGATGATCAACATGGACTGTGTTACAAATCCTTTGAGGGGGGGAAAAAAAGATCTGTACACGTCTGCCAGAGGGGTGCTCTTTCTGAGGATAATGAATCAAAAAGATTTTTTTTTTCTCTGATCCTTGATGTGATACAATCTTATGAAGTTTTCTCATGTTGATTAAAGTGTTTTTAAGCATATATTTGGAAAGCATTCTATTCATACCACAGCAGCTGGCTCGTTTTGGACAGGGTGAGCTGGTAGGAGTGTGGCATGTGGTGGTAAAACTTTGTGGAGTGCTCTCTTGGGTATAGCTGCCCTGCTTCAAGAGCCCAGTGGTATGCAATAAAGCCTGTGTATGTCTAAACAGTATATAGCAAAAGGATGTTGTATAGAGCTTTCATCTGGGAATGTCTTGACTCGAAGACCTGGAAGCCTTCAGGGACTATCATGTAAAACAAATTCTTTTCACGGTCTCACTTCTGGTCTGGGTCTCTTGCTTAAAAAAATAAATAAATAAATGCCTAGAATCAGATTTCTTCTGTAAACACCAAGTGCCCGGATTTCTTAATAAGCATCCTAATTGTGTTAGCTGCCCCCTTGCCAGCACCTGAACTGCCGTGCTCAGAGTGTAGGGAAAAGTGATTTTGAGCATGACTTCAGCCTCAAATTGCAGAGCACGTGAGCTTTGTCTGCTCAACTTGTTTTCCTGTTGCAGGGACTCCCTTAGCATCCAGCAAGGGAGATTGAAGTTTGCTTTATGTGCTGCATGGAAAGTGAGTATGTTTGAGAGGGTGGTAGCTCTCCATCCTCACACTGCTGCTGTCCTAAATCACCCCAGTTTGTCTCCTGGAACCAGTGATCTCTGCTGGCCCAAGCTGTGGCAGGATGGCTGGAGGTGGCAGCGAGGTGATCCAGGGAGGGGGGTGAGTGGCACTGGGTGAACTGGGTGGCCCCCCCCATGAAACATGACCCAGGGCAGTGGGTGGGGAAGATGAGCTCGGGCAAGGACCCAGCTGGTGCCTGGCGAGGGCTCTGCTTACGTGGAGTTTGATTTAGGAGCTGGGATGCTGTTGAGATGGTTCATTCACAGACCCCCAAGGAGGGGAATGGGAAACCCACGTGGATGCTGAGTTCTCTCCAATTAAGCACATCTTCTGGAGTCCAGCCTGCTTTCCTGCACCCCTACCAAAGCCATCCCAGCCCTGCCTGCCGGGGAATGCGTTTGTGGAGTCCAGAGGGCAGCTCCACGCTGCAGAGCGAGGCTCGGGGCAGCAGGAGGCAGAGGAATGCTGCAGCTGTTTGGAGTTGTTTTGGGCACAGTGCTGACCCCTTGCAGCTGCGTGGGCTGAGAACTTTGGCTGCAAACGGCAGCTGTTGCTGCTCCCTGTGCTGGCAGCCAGGC
Organism: Corythornis vintsioides; assembly: GCA_025447755.1. Taxonomy (NCBI): domain Eukaryota; kingdom Metazoa; phylum Chordata; class Aves; order Coraciiformes; family Alcedinidae; genus Corythornis; species Corythornis vintsioides. The sequence continues at coordinate 51,370 of JAOEGS010015205.1, forward strand.
AGCCCTGGCAGGGTTGAGTTTCTCAGCTCAGAGCTGTCGTCCTCTGTGCTGTCTCCAAAGGATGCAGTTGCTCTCACCAGCGTGCCCAGGCTGCCAAAGCCATTTTGAAGTTTGCAGAAGGGTTTCTGGAGCTCAATTGACATGATCCTGGTGGCGGAGGGCACTGTTGGCATGTGTGTGTAATGGTTTTTTTCCAGTGATGGGCTTGACTTGCAGACCATGAAGTCAGTAGGGTGTTGAGTGGGTGTCAGCACTCCCTGCAGCCTTGCTGGGTAACCCGAGGCTGGTTAGATCCCATCTCTGAAACTTTGTGTGGCTGTTTTCTGTAACTGAAAGGAGGTGGTGGTTGGTCTTGTCTACCAAGGACAAGAGGAAATGGCCTCAAGTTGTGCCCAGGGAGCTTTAGGTTGGATATTAGGAACAAATTTCTCCCCCTCCAGGGCTGCCGAGGACAAGGGTGGAGTCCCTATGATCCCTGGAGGGGTTTCAGAGCTGTGGAGATGTGGTGCTGAGGGACAGGGGCAGTGGTGCCCTGGCAGTGCTGGGTTAATGGTCGGGCCTCATGATCTGAAAGGTCTCTGCCAACCAAAATGACTGTATGATTCTGTGAAGTGGTTGCTCTTCACTTGCTTACACAGCTGTGCTTGCTCATCCCTTGTGCAAGTTGTACCCTCTCTGAGTTTGCCATAAGTTCACTCTTCACTTGAAGCAAGTAAACAGTGTCTCTAGAGTTGGCACTGCCTTTATACTTCACACCCATCATCCTTACATCTGGATATCCTTCTAGCAAACGATAAGCTTTCCTTGTCTTAGCTCAGCTTCAGTAGATGTCCATATGGGAGACCCAAGCAAGGGAAAAGACAACTTGGCTTTGGTGTGAAGGGATCAGTAGCAGAGTCACCCCAAACACTTTACCTTTGGCATTGCAGATGTGTGTGGCTACGTGTGCCTGTGTCACTGCAGCTGAATGATCCTTCTCCAGGGAGCCCCACCTTGGGGCAGAGGAAGCGCCTGGAGACAGTTCCTGCAACAGCAACAACAACAAAAAAAAGACACAAATGCAGATGTTGCTAAAAAATGTGCTTTGCGTCAAACATCGGAGCCGTTCCCACGCTTTGTTTGTGTTTCTCCTTCTGCCCTTTCTGAGGTTGCAAAAGGGCTGAGTGTGTGGCAGAGAGAGCTGCTTCCCCCTCCCCTCCCTGCCCCTGCTGCCGTCCCCTCTGCTGCCAGCGTGGCTGGGCCCTTCTGGGGTAAGTCCTGGCCCTTGTTTTGCTCTGCCCTGGGTTGGTTTTGGGCTATCAGAGAGGCCTAGACCTGTGTGTGTGTGCTGCCAGCTGACCCTGGTCACAGAATGGCAGTGCAGAGCAGTCCCCAGTGAGCCTTCTCTGTCCCATTGCCCTGTTGTGGTGCCTTTTTGTTTACTGGGTTATGGTGGGTTTTGTTTTGGAGTGAGACTGCTGCTTTGCTCTGCACAGCCCTGAGGTCTGGCCCCTGCACAGACAATTAAAACAGCACTTTGCTGGTGATGAAGTCCCAGTTTAAACCCAGGCTTGAACTGGAAGCCAGAGCGTTGCTTTCCTCTACAGAACTCATTAATACTGCTGATGTTTGTTAAACCAGGTGCTTTCAAGAATGAGCAAGGGAAACAAGGCTGTGATTACAGGAAAACAGCCAAGGTGTGAGAGTTGGGAGCTTCTCCAGTGGCTGGAGGTGAGAGATGCTCTTGGCTGGTGGTTTGATGGAGAAACGCCCTTGGCTGCCAGGCTGCCCAGACTTCCAGCTGCCTGCCTGGCCCCTGGGACACCCTCAGCTGGGGGGCTGGTGGTTTATTCACCAGGAGTTTTCTCGGGGGTAGGCTGGTGGTGAGAGCCAGTCCTGGAGCTGGTGTTGTGCTGTGCAGAGGCAGGGAGCCAGCCCGTGTGGGAAGGGGAGTGGGGAGAGGGAGGGAGGTGGCTGGAGGTGCTGAGAAAAGCAGCAAGCTGCTCGCCCTGCCCTCCTGGAACTTTTTCCACAGCAGGCACAAGCAGCTGCAGCTGGCACTGCTGCTGTTGCAGGGTGAGCCCTGGCGTGCCACGGGAGCTCTGGTGTCCCTGGCTGCCCTCCCTCCACGCCTGGCTCTGTGGCCTCAGGATGAGCTGGGTACCCAGACACAGTGCTGCAGTGGATCTGTTCCCTGTGCCTGGTCAGCTGCTGGCTCCTCAGCCCTGGGCTGCCTTTCTCTGCACTCGAGTGCCAGTGTCTGCAGTGGCACTTCCCATTTGCAGGCTGCTGAGTGCTTGCAGTTGGCCAACAGCAGGGTTGGCTTGTGCCATCCCTTCCTGTCACCCTCCCCTGCCTGCTGGAGGTCAGTGGTTCTGCCTCTGGTTTGCTGCCTTGGGCCCAACCAGCTGCTGAAGGGGCAGAGCCTGTCCTGCAGAAGGGTTGGAAACTCCCGAGCCCTGCCTGGCTGTGCTCAGTCCTGCCAGGGCAGCTTCTTGTGTTTGCAAAGCTTGTGCTGGGTGGTGCTTGTGTCCCAAGAGATGCCCTTTAGGAAAGCTTCCTTTGGCTCAGGAGTTGGAAGCCTTTGTGGTGACAGCACAACAGTTTTGTCACTGGGCATGGCTTAGAAATCCCAGCACAGCCTTCTGGTGCTGAGCCATAGCTCAGGACCTCGGGGTGCTGTTTCAGGAGACTGGTTAATTCATACCTGAGGCTGACAGAGAAATTACATATTTCTGTCAGTAATACACATAGCAGGCTTCTCAAATGCCAAGTACCTGGGAATTTTCATTTTTCCTCTCCCATGACTTTTTAATCTAAGGACAAGGGAGAGTGGGGTAGGAGGATGGGACCTCCCCACAGTGCCCATGCTGCTGCCCATGCATGCAGTGGGCTGGTGACAGTGTGAGGAGGATGTTTGCTCCCTGCCACCCTGACCTGCTCCCTGCCACCCTGGCCTGTCCCATGTTGAGCAGTTGGCATTGGTGGGAGGGATCCTGCTGTGCCCTTCCCCGGGTGCTGCCAGCTCCCTTCTTGTGCTACTTGGCAAGTGCCCAGTTGAGGGCTGGGCTGGACAGGACAGAGCCTGCTGTAAAGGAGCTGCTCTGATGAGTAAGTAGAGACAACTGAAAAGTCATCCCCAGGCTCACAATAACTTAATTAAGTGGTTATTAGAATAAAATATTGCCAGGAGCAGTTCAGGTGCCTCTTTGCTTTCCTTGCTGTACTTCTGAAAAGGCTTTTTCTCCTTTATGGACTGGTTTCTAAAGAAGACTCTGTGGTTCCTTTCTAAGTATTTTACATTGAGGATGAAACTTGTTCCATGGAGAACTGGTGGGTGGTGCAGATTCACCCACCTCCTGGCTGGGGTGCAGCTCTCCCCAGACAAAGCAGCCCCTTATGTGGAAGGCATCGTGTGGGGAGGGGGGTTGTGGCAAAGTGCCAGACCACTGGTGTTCTCCCATCACTTTGGCACAATCCAGCCAGGAGCATCTTCCCCTTGGTGCTTTCAGAAGGGTGTGTTTGGTGTTTGTGCAGGTAGTGGAGAGCTGGGCAGGCATTCAGTGTTTGCTGTCTGGAAGTTGTGTGTGGTTCCCCAGTTTTGCAGCATAAAGGGAATGTGGTGGGAGCTGTGCAGTGTCCTCCTTGTGCCTGAGCTGGCAGGGAGCTCGGGAATCACTTCTGTTCCTGCTGTTCAGCAGCTGGATCTTCAGAGGGGAATGTCTGTGCCTTTTGTGTAAAAGCCTTTAAATAGTTTTGATGATGTGCCTTGTCCAATTTCTGCACCATCTTTTCTGCCTGGGAGAAAAACTGGTACAAGCAGCAGCTTCTGTAGGAGCTGCTCAAGTCTTCTACTTACATTGGCTCTCTTTCCAGGGAGCAGCACAAGCAGCACTTCACTGGTGGCCTTCAGGCTGCCACTTCACTGCAGGGGTGCAGGCACCTTGGAACAGAAGCTGTGTGTTTTTCCCAGCTGGACTGCTGAGGGTTGCTTGTGGCTCCAAGAACTCTTTCCTAGGTATGTCCCAGGTCTGCTCCAGGAGAAAGCCACTGAGCCCTGCAGAGGACTGCTGATGATAAAATACAACTGTGTGCTGATAAAATACAGCTCAGCTTTGTTACCTCTGCCAAGTTGGCTCCCTGTCTTCTGCTCTCCTTGGACTCAACTTCTCTGTTAACCACTTTGAGTATCTTTTAATACTCCATCAGGCTCCAGGAGATGGTTTCTAAGTGTGCTGAATTTCCAGTAGGCAGATCAGGTTTTATGAGGTATTTCAAAGCCCAGATGGTGGTTGGGAACCCCTGAGCTGTCAGCAGGGAAAATCAGTGGTGGAGGGTGGCATGGCTGTGCTGTGAGGTGAGCACAGCCCCACATCATGAGGCTTTGAGCCTCTCCTTGCTCTTCTCACAGGCATCATTTCTCCCCTGTGTGTTTCTGAAGCATCTCAGAGTGGGGTCTGCTGCTGGCAGCCTACAGGAGGAATCCTTGTAGATCAGGGCAGTATCCAGAGGTGATCTTGCCCTGAAATAGGATGATTTTGGTAAAGATTGTGGCTGGCTCTGTCCAGGTAGGATGGACCCAAATAGAGCAGCCAGCCCTGGGTAGTACAGGGGACATCAGGACAGTCAGTGCCTTTTTTTTGTGTGTGTCTGCAGTGCATCACAGACACCAAAATCAGCATTTCCTGAAAGAATGGTGCTAAGCTCCTCTGGTGGTTGTTATTCCAGCTGTTTGGACTTTCCCCTAAACTTCCTGCCTTTCTTCCCAAGGTTTTCTTTGCTGCTTTAATCTGAGGGCTTGGCTTTTATTGCTGGGGTGCTGTGCTGAGTATAGTTGTGTGGGTGTTCAGTCTGGCAGGTGATGCTGAGGGTGTAGGCAGCGTGCCCTGCCCTTGTGGCACACAGAGTGTCACCAGAGCTGTGACTGGCAGGACAAATCCTTATGGTTAGTAGCCTCAAGCAAGGCTCCCCGTGGCCTGGAGAGAGAAGGTGGCCTCCTGGCAGGGTGACCCTGATGGCACTCCAGTCTGTCCTGCCCACACTTGCCAGGGGGTGGCTGACAGAGAGCTACTGACTGGTGATGGAAGTGAGATTTTTACCCAGCCCTCCAGCTACCTGCTGCTTTATCCCCTGAAAACAGTTCCTGCTTCAACCTTCTGGGGAAAGCTCAAGCACTGGCTAAAGGGGCTGATAATTCTGGTTGTTGGCTGTGCTGATAAAATCAACTATGTGAAGACTGTGCTGATCTTTTCTCCTGTGCAGCTGAACATTCATTAGTCTCTGTGGTGAGCTGGTGAAGGGAGGAGCAGCAGCAGACAGGGTCTCCTCAGGCTGTGCCAGTGTCCTGTCCCCTCAGCAAACCACACCACACTGTCCTGCCTGTCCTTGATACACACAGGTCTGAGGAAACATCTGTGTGCCCAATGCATTTAAATGGTTTTGGTCTGACCTCAGCATAGGTAAACAGCTCTGAGCCATTTTAATTTGGGATGAGCAATTTAATTTTTTTTTCCTTTTAAAAATTGCAGTTTTATTGAGAGTTTTATTGCAGTGTGTGTTTGACATCTGGTTTAATTTTGGAGAATAGTCCTGGGAGAAACACTGTCAGTAAGTGCTGAGATGATGACAGACAGTGCAGTCTAAACACTGGGATGTGCTACAGGCTTGAAAAAGTAGGTCTGAGAGTGTTCATCTGCTTTGTTAGAGCTCTGAAAACTTGATTTATTGATATCTCCACCAGCAAAGTGGAGAAGTGCCCAGAAATGGGCTTGAGGCTGGGGGGGAAATCCAGCTTGAACACAAAGCTTGTTATCATTCCTGTACCTATAAAATCCCAGTCAGCAAAGCCTGCTGCTAAGTCATGAAGCTGGGAGATCACAGGCTCCTGTGGTGCTGTGTCCTGGCTCCAGGTCCTGTTTGATCTCTCTGGGCTGCTGTTGGCTCCAGTCATGTTTAAGGGTCTGTCTGCCTTGGAGTAGCCACTGGAACCTGTCCCTGGAGCTTTGGCTTGGCAGGGCAGGAGTAGCTGAGAAGGATGGAGGGGGGGAACTTGGCACCTTCTGCCATTCACCTGCAGTTTGGAGCATAGAATTTCTTCCAGTATATTGGGATTTCTTTCAATGTTGTTGTTATTTCCCAGTCCTCATCCCTTAAAGGAAATGAGTGAAGAATTACATTAGGTATTTGTTTAAACAGAATAAGGAACCAAGAGGTTCCTGGTCTCTCATTCAGTGGTAGAGAGCAAGCTAGTGTCTGCTGCAAGGCAGGGAGCTGCTGGGGTGCATGATGCCAGGGACTCTCCCATCCTGTCTTATCATACTCAGCAACCATCCTGTTGACCAATTGTTTCTGGCTTTCTTCAAGGCCTATATGACTATGTGAGAAAGGCAGGAACCCTTAACTGTGCCACAGGATGGCTTAATTGCAACAGCTGTAGTGAGTCTGGCTTTTGCCATGAGCCACAGCATCCCTAAGACAACTGCTGGAAGATGTGCTTCAAGTCTCAGCTGTTCTGCAGAACTTGAGAGCTCTTTATAGTCCCTTTCCACAAACCCCTCTCCTCATGTGACTTCAGAAAGGGCAAAATCAAGGCAGCAAGTGATGTCTTAATTCAATAGCATTACAGTTTTGCTTTTAATTTGAAGTCTTTCAACTGTCATACAACTCTAGATAGTACTTCCACGATTCCTTAATCTGTTCTGTACACTAATTTTCTTTTGGCTAACTGCTGGAGGGAGACATTTGGTTCTGTTGTGCCTGATCCACAGAGCAGAGGGTTAACAGAGCCTGTAATCAGAGAGATACGTGGGCTTGCTGTATTCATCACCATCTAGAAATGTGCATCTCATCTTGTCTTCCAAATCAGAAACACAGCCATAGGTTAATCCCCTCTGCCTGCTCAGGTTCCAGCTCTGCAGGCAGAGTGGCACCAGCTTAGGTTCTGGTTTTATGTTCCTCTCTTCACGTTCTGGGTTATGCTTTGAGTTCCTGCAGTGTGTACATGGGGGGAGTTCTTCACCAAAATAATTGGGTTGAAATCACTTTTGTGCAAAAGACCAGAGCGTCCCTCCAGTGCTTTGAACTTCCCTTGGTCTGTTGCTTTTCTCCTGTTGAAGACAACAGTTTTCCTTACTCCCTGCTTGTCTCTCCCCTCACAGCATCAGCGAAAGCTTCCTGACTGTGAAAGGTGCAGCTCTCTTCCTACCCCGAGGAAATGGATCCTCCACTCCCCGCATCAGCCACAGGCGCAACAAGCACGCAGGTAAGGGGGGTGTTGCCTCTGACAGCTCAGCCTCCTCTGCTCACTCTGGTTTCTGGGTGCTCCTCTCCCCAGATGACACACGGTGCTCTTTAGACCATGTGTGTGTTCAGGCCAGACTTGCCAGTCTCCAGCCTGCAGGATGTAAAAGGTTTCGGTGCCCTCGTGTTTATCCAAAACTAATGGGTGACTCCAGGGCAGCAGTTGTGACATGATGGAGAGTTGAGAACAGCTGCTGCCCAAAGGGTCATGCTGCAGCTCTTGTGTGAGGGCAGCACTGGAGGATTCCCTCAAAACCTTAGTGTGTTGCAAGGATGTTTGGCATGATACAGGGTGAGCGTCCTCCCTGATCTGAAAGCTGTGGTGGAGAAAGGGAGGAATCTGGTCTCTACCTGGTGCTGAGGAACCCTCTGAGTAAAGTCAGTGTGACTTTTCCCAGTGAATAATATGGAGTCAGTCATAACTCCACCCCCTTTATCTGCTGAAAGTCTGACCTGTGTTTTTCCTCTGACTCTTTGTTTGAAAAGTCAGCCTGAATAAGGAAACGCAAACTTATTTCAGGTTGGTTGGCACTGTGTATATGGTGCTTATTCACTGATGATGCTTTACAGGAATCAGATAGTGTGGGGTTTTTTTCCTGTCCACTAAACAATCAGCAGGAAAATAAACAGCACTGAGACCTTTAAACTTCTGCATCTGGGGCAGGGACAAGAAACAGAAATGCTGGAGTCAACTTTCTCTGCCAAAAAATGACCTCCAAAAGGTGGTTTGGTTTGATTCCAAATCACTTTGATACCATCAGACTGTCATCCAGCTCTGCATCTGGCAGAGTTACCTGGCTGATGACTAGTCCAACTGAAAATCACTTTATAAACATCTTTATGAGAAGAGTTGAAGTCAAAAGGCAGCTAATTACGTGCTTCCACTCAGACCTAGTACAAGCAGCTCTGCTCAGATTGCTTCAAGTGAGATGTGTTAATTACCAGTTGTCAAAAGAAAACAAGCTGTTCTGAAGCTGAATTTAAAGCTGGCCTTTCTGGTCAAGGCTGAAGAGAAATGTTCAATGTGCAAATAGAGTTAAGAGTCTTTTAAAAGTTATCTTGACCTGCTTTGGTTGGTAATGTGTCCAAAGTCCTGTGTGTAACAGAAGCCCAGGAGGAGACCTGCTGGGTGATTTTCCCTGTGAACCTGTATGAGGCAGCACAAACAGCTTTGGAGGCTCTTGTTGCCTCATCTACTTGCTAAAGCTGAATGAGGGCTGGAGACCTTGGTGGAAAAAGAGTTGCTGGTCCAATCAGCCCAGAGCTCTTAGAAGCCAGGTTGCCAAGAAGGCAAATCCAGGGTGTTGTAATTGCTTCCAGCAAGAAGTTTTGTACTGAAAAGCCTGCTTGCCTGAGGGCTGGGATTTTTTATTCTTAGAAGACTCTTTATTCCCATCTCTTCAGCTTATGGGGTGAGACTGAGGCATCAATCCTTGTCCTTTCCTCAATTTCCCTGATTGTCAAGTGATGTGACTGGTATAGTATTTTTTTTATGGTGCTTGAAGATGTCACTGAAAAGGCTCCTTTGCATGAGAGTGTGCATCATCTTCCTCTTCTCTGAATTTCCCCAATACACGTGATACAGATCAAGACTCCAGGGATCAGTGTGTCACCTTCCAGAGCAAAAACATCTGTGCCACCCAAATTAAACCAGTGATGTAGAGAGTGGCTCAGAGAGGTGAGCAGGGAGAGCATGTGGCAACTCTCTCCTTTCTTGGACTCTGCTAATCCGTGCTCAGCCTGCATTCCCATGGCTGTGTTGTGATTTATCTCTGGCACCCAAGATTAGGAAGGGGGGCAGAGAGCAGGCATAACTTTCCAGTATGAAATTGCCTATGGATGCAGTGAGTGTTTCAAGTGGCTACGAGAGCATTTTCTAGGAAAGCTGACTAACCTTCCCACCCTGCCTTTCCAATGCAGCAGAGGTGCTAGAATCCCACAGAAGGAGTAAATGCCTAGCAGGAAATAATTAATGCTCACACCCCTTTCTTTAATCATTCCATCTTCAGCAATGGAAGCACTAGTTGGCAGATGGACTGGATAGGGCACCAGCTGCCCCTGCTCCTCTGGGGGGTCCCGAGCCCCCTGCCAAAGGGGGAACAAATCTGTAGGCTGGTGGGCTCACTTCTGCACTCCAGCAAGGCCAGAGAAGCCAGGAAAGGATGTCACTTCCCAGGGGCTTTTGCCATCTCTGGGATACTGTAAATCTCTTTCAAGATCCCACCCTAGCTGGCTCTTTGCACCTAGCCTGCCAGCTTGAAGGAAACAAAAGCATCTGCTGGATGCTGGACAATGAGCTAGGGAGCAGCAGCTGTGCCATGAGTGCCAGCAAAGCTGCCAGCTCTTCCCAGGACAGGCTGGGATATCTTTGTGCTGATTCTGGCATTCTAAACCTTCCCTTTGCTTTGCTTCATCCAGGAAGCTTACAGAATGCCTTGTGTGTTTGGGGCTGAAAATGCTGCTGGTTGATTAAAGCTGGCCAAGGAAGCAATAGTTTATTTGCTAGCTCTGGAGCTCCCAAGGCTGGCAGGGCAGGCTGGGGAACAGGGAGTGCACTTGGAGAAGGAAGGTTAGTGGAGCTGCTGCACTGAGCCTTGCAGAAAGGGTTGTCTTAGGAACTTCTGCTCTTGTTTATGTTTTGAGGTAATCCAGCAGTCCTGGTGGTATTAAACTGTGGGAACTTCAGCTCTTAAACTGGTTCCTGATGGTGAGTTCCTGGCAGCAAGAGGTGGGAACTGTTACTTTTTGGAGAGAGGAATAACTGAGGTGAAGCATCTTGCATTTGAAGCTGCCCAAGACCTGCAAATGCATCATGAGTCAAATACTTGCTGGGAATCTTCCAGATTTCAGGCAGGAGGTGCCACCTGAGGAGAAGGACCTTGCCCTGTTGAGGTGACAGTTCTCCCACAGCCCCAGCAGCTGAAAGTTGCTGGCATGGAGCAGCATTGCCAGGGTTGTGTTGGTGTTGACATGGGGAAATCCTGTCTCCCACTGCATCCCTGGGAGGACAAGCATCTGATGGCTGAGCTGGCCTTTCCTGTGGTACCTTCCTTCCCAAATAAATGCTGTCTGGGGAGACCCGAGCCAGCCACTCCAGCCCTGGGAACAATGTCCTTGGGTAGGAAGTAGCTTCAGGTGCCTGTCACACTGGTTCTTTGTGTGGGACTTCCCTAGCACTGCAGAGTGCCTCAGTTTTTCCCACCACCAGCTGAAAATGCAGTCCCAGGGCACTGACTCACTTCTCCATATGCTGGAGTGTGTTTCAAGGAGGAAGGAAGGGGAGAGCAGGGAATGCTGTGTCCTGTGTAGCCTGCTCCACACGAGCTTCCCTCGGTGCCATCAGGAAGGAGGCCCCAGCAGCCCTTCAGCCCTGCTGTTCACCAGCTAGAAAAGTCCCTTGGAAATTAGGTACCAGGCTCTCTCTGGGCAGTGTTTCCTTCCTTCCCTTACTTCTGGGTGCTGCTCCATGTCCGAGGTCTCTGAAAGCCCCTGAGAACAGCACAGGTTGTAGAATCTCTGAGAAATTGGAAAGGGGGGGTCAGGAAGGTTTGTCAGCCTAGAAAATGCACTTGTAGCCACTCGTGTCAGCTACCTCCTAGTGACAGCCACTTGGGTGGGGTTGGTACATAAGCCATGTGTTGGCACAGGCTGCTCTAAGACAGGACCAGATCTCACTACTAGCTCTGCACCAAGTAATAGGTCTGTGTAAAAGAAATGGCAGGTTCCTGATCTGAAGCAGGTGGTAGGAGGTGTTGAACCACGGGGTGGGGTTCATTCTGCCTCCTTTGCCTTGGCTTTGAAAGGAACAAAGAGTGCTGAAGGGCTTTTTGGTTTCTGTAGCAAAGGTGATGGGATTTAGCAGGATGGTAGGATAGGAAGGTGAGCAAGGCCATGGAGCAAAGAGCAGCTGAGGAAGGTGGAGGTTTGTCATCTTGAGGGGGTGGCAGTGACAATGCTCCCAGTGATGTGTCAGGTTTCTCAGTGGACGTTTGCTCTGGCTGGACAGCCAGGAACTTGCATGTGATTTCAAACTATTTTTGTGCACTCACCTTTCCCTTTTGCCTGCAGGGGATCTCCAGCAGCACCTGCAGGCCATGTTCATACTGCTACGCCCAGAAGACAACATCAGACTGGTAGGTTGGCTTTGTGCTTATCTGCCCTTAACAAATCTAAAGGTGAAGTTGTGCTTGACAAACACACCTGTGCAGCTCCTGGAAGTGGTGGGGCCTGTGTGGTTGGGTGGTTTCAACAGCAGCTTTGGAGAGTCTTCTTTGCAACCACAAAAGGAGAAAAGCAGCTAATTATAACAGGCCTGCTCCTTTGGTTGTTCAGTGAGACAAATTGCAGAGCTTGAAGACTGCCTTTGAGTCCGACACCAGCACTCGTGCTCTCAAAGCACTGTAACAATGGCCAGAGAAGATGGGTAAATCAGCTTGTGTCCTGGGTGACATGTCTGCCCAATGGGAATAGCAGCCTTTGCACACTGGTTCCTTTGTCTCCTGACTCCTTGCATCCCAGAAGGCCCCAGGTTTATCAGGAAGGAGCATGTTGGATCCCTGTGTAGCTGCTGCACCTCCACTGGACTGTGTCTTTCTGCCTTTCTGGGTTATTGCCTCTATAATGATGTAATGCAAATCAGGCAGCACTGTTTTTAGCATTGATATAAGGCCTCCAGAAGCCAAAGAAGAGCAGGGAGGAATCTGTCTAGGATATGTTGAAGAGCTCTGCAAGGTCAGGCATGACTGCAGTGTGTCTGCACCTCTCATCACTTGGGAGCCTGAAGTTTCTTTCCTATATTGTCTTGGTGCATCTTAGCAACGTGTGCCCAAAGTAGGACTGCCAGCATCAGAAGTGTTATTCTGGCACCTCTGCTTTGCTGAATCCTCCTGAGCTGTGCTGGAGCTGGACTGGTAGTATGAGCATAGCTAGGAAACAGCTGAGATAACCATGGAATGCTTTAACGTTGGAAACCACCACCAAAGATAACTTTCTGTAAGCCATCTTTGCAAACAGCCTGAAGGACCTGCTCCTAAAATTCATCAGGCACACCTTGCTGTCCCTGAATTTCAGTGTAAGTGATGGCAATGGGGGTTCTTGGGTGCTTTTCAGAACCCGAGCCAGGGTTAGAACTTTGGAAGCTATTGAACAAGTCATTGTTCAGCAATATCACTGGCTACATTGTGTGATTTGGGACAAATCAGCCTTAACAGCTGAATAAGGACTTTGTGGGCTGAGACATAAACCCTTTTGTTCAGAGCTCCATTTGGAATGCTGAAATCTTGCAGGAGGTTGAGTTCGATGGTCTACTTGAATTTAATTGATTCTTGACGAGCGAAGGGTGTGCAGAGCTGCAATAGACTCTCATGAAATAGCAGAGACAAATGAGGTTGGAAATCCAAACAGTACTGAGAGAAATGCATTCTCTCTTCTTGTGTTGGCTGCTGTCATTTGGAGGGCAGACTTCACAGCTCAGAGGCCAGCAGAGGAATCTAATCCTCTATAAACCTACGCTGAAATTTTGGAACAACTCTTGTTTCTTTTGGAGCTATTGGCAGAGTTTTTCAGCCTTTCATGAGAGCAGGATTAGAGCAATGGTACCAGTGTGAGATTAGTAGGAAGGAGGAAAATGAGTTAAGGGTGCAAACTGATGGTACGTGTTCCTGTAGCAGAGCAGGGACTGGTTCACTCACATGTGAAAAGAGGAATAAAACCTCAAAGTTGGGTAATTTTTATCTTCAAATCAAATATCTCAATAAGAAATGTGTTCCTGTATGAAACATCTACTATTGTGTAGCATAAAAAAAAAAAAGATGAAAGGTCAGTATGAACTTACTTCTTGGAATGTGCTGTTTCTAAGGGCTGGTAAAATACCACATCACACTTCTGACACAAGAGTGGAGCAGAAGATAAAGTTGGTTTGTGTTAGGTGAGTGGAAAAGTAAAGAAAATGTTGGTGGCCTTAAAAGGGACTATAGGTGATGAGTTTGTGTGTAGACTATAAATAACTGAAAAGGTTAGAGACTACTTTGTGATTTGATGGGCCTGTTGGAGTTTTAATAGTAACTTTTGGGGCTGGCTGGTTTAAAATCTCAAATTTGCTGGTTGATTAGTTTAGTAAGTTTAGTAAAAAACACATGATGAGCTCCAGCCACGGTCCTTTGCTTTGTGGTAAGGGTGTCAGTGCTGAACCTGGAGAGCCACAGTAAGCCATGCCCTGCTTCTTTTAATTGGCCCTCTGAAAATCTCACCCCACTGACTTGAAGCTGGGTGACCTTTGGTCAATGTTTGTCTAGCCCAGTTCCAAAGGGTCTGGCAGTAAGAGCACACTTCCCATTCCTGCTAGCCAAATTGGTTTAACAAAGTAAGTTAGATTATGTTAATCCTCTTGCTGCTGGACTGTCCCCAAGAGAAGCAGAACAGAGCTCGTGTGTGGATGCCTCAGACAGAGGGCAACTGTTGTCCACCTGCTCTGATTTTTCAGCAGGTCTCCAGTTCTGTTTGAGGTTTGGTTCCCAGTGTAGAGAACGACTTTAACCATCAAGGCCTTGGTGATTCTTGCTCTTCTAGGTTGAAGAGCCCCCTTTCCATTTTGCTACGAGTGGTTAGTTGTAGGAACAGCTGTCTTGGGCAGAATCCACATCTTGAAGACTGACTACTTTGATCTTCCATGTTTCCAAAGGAATCCCAGTGACTCAAGGAGCAAGAAGGAGCATGAGGCTGGTGTTAGCATGACTTATCCTAAAGAGATGGGGTGGGGCACAGTCTGTGGCTGAATGGAGCACATCTGTCTGCTGGCATCAGCACTGGGCTAGTTCCTGGTGGTCTTCAGTCCCACTGGACAAGTCTAGAAGACACAATCAGCAGTCTCCTGCCTGCACTTGCTGTTCTTCCCCCATCACTAGAGCTGCTGCTCTCTGCAATGCCACTGGGAAGCTTTCCTGCCACAGGGGACTCTGGTGACACAGCCAGTGCTGTTACAGGCTCTGCCACATCTTGTAGCCAAGGCTTGCTAGCTAGTAAGCAGGGGAGGTGTGAAGAGGGCTGCTTCTTAGCTGGGCCATTATGGCCTCAAGACTTGTTAGAATGAAATGGGTGTATTTGAAAAACCAGCCTGTTCCCAAGAGATCCCATGCAGAACTGTAAGCTTTGCCTGGGCTCTCTGAGCCAGGAACTCACTGTGAGCCACCAAGTTGTGCTGTCTACACCAGCAGTGGTGCTGGGGGGGCTGCTGGTGTTTGAGGAACTCAGGTTCAGTTTCTGAAATAGGTCAAACAAAACTTGGAGCTTCAACCCTTGGGGCACAAGGAGCTGGGCAGCTGGGTCCTGGTGTCTCTGCAGCACGGGGTGAGGCTGGGCTGTGGCAGCTCCTTCTCACCCCTGTTTGCTCTCTGCAGGCCCTGCTCAAAGTTCAAGCAGCACTTTAACAGTGTGGTAAACACTGAGGTCAGACAACATCTTGGGGTTGGATTAGGCTGTCTGAAGCTAAGGTTTGTTGTATGTAATTAAAGACACTTCCTTTCTAGGCTTGTCCTAGTTTCTCTGTGACTGTAATAACTGCACGTGGCTTAGAACAGAGTCCAAGAAGTGTTGGAAGTAAAGGCTGCTTATTTACTGCAGATGTTTATAGGCAGAACTTTGCAGTGCTGGCCTTCCTTGCCTGAGCTCCTCAGTAAGTAGCAGTCTGTCCATAAGAAGACTTGCTGGAGTCAGTTCCCACTGAGAAAGCTCTCTGAGAGGTGAAGGGCACGTGGAACACCCATCTGCCTTGCTGAACGTGTAATGCTCAGAGGACTGTGGCAACCAGCCTTGTAAGCAGCTGTTCAAACACAGCCTGGGTGGGACAGAGCAGATCTGCAGTAAGGTGGGCAGAAGGCACCAGGAAGGTGCCAGCTGTTGAGGGCAGCACTGTGTGAGGGAGTCAGTCACTTCTCCCTCTTCTGCTGGGTTCCCAGCTGAGAAGTATGGCCCATCTGTACTAGTGCAAAATGCATCACTGCTTCTGCACCTGCCACTCAGCATGAGAAGTGTCTTGTGAAGGTCCTGGGGGGTGGGTGTGTTCTCTGCTGATCTCTCCTCTTCCTTTCCTTAGGCTGTAAGACTGGAAAGCACCTACCAGAACCGCACGAGGTACATGGTGGTGGTGTCCACCAATGGCAGACAAGACACTGAGGAGAGCATTGTCCTAGGAATGGATTTCTCATCTAATGACAGGTAATCGTAGTGTCCTTGTGCCCTTGTCACCCAATCAAGTGGAGAAACTGGTGTCCATGCTTTCTGGGCATAGACCAGTTCAGATTTTCCAGCCTGACACCTTCATTGAGATGCAGAATTCCCCCTGCCTCTCTCAAAAGGAGGTGCAGATGGGAAAGTAACACCACAGGACAGCATGTCCTCCATTCCTCAGGCTGCTTTGATGACATAAAGAGCCTTTAAGTGTCTCTGGTGAGGTTCCCCAAGCCCTGCATCTGCACACTAGAGACAGGGACAACCTGCATGCAAAGAAAGCTGCAATTAGAGAAGCTGGACATCAGGGTTCAGGAGAGCAGCTAATAAGAGAGTGGCTGGCAGGCAGGTCATGGCACAAAGAGCCTCAAAGGTTGCTGATGGCAGTTCTTGCCCAACGTGTGCTCTCCCTAGACATCAGCATGTCATCAGGGTTTAGTGCTTTTTGCTTCTGTCATTTCAACTGCTGCTGACCTCTCTAAAAAGCTGCAGAATGTGACTGGGGAGCAGCTTTTGCTGCTGAAGTGACTAAGTTAAGAGACAGGCACCCCCAGCAGCTCCACAAGCAAAAACTTCAAGTTTAGAAGGGGACACTGGGCACTTTGGAGGGCCTACTTACAGAATAACTGTAAGCAAATCTTGGCTTATGAAGGGAGAGAGTCACCTGGATATTCAAACAGTTTTGGAAGGCTTCATACACAGACTTACTTCAATCCCAGTCCTAGAGGACTAAGTCCTGCTTTTGACCCTGTATGGAAGAAATTACTTTCAGGCAGTGAGCAGCGTGACTAGAAAATCATTTTGACCTGTTTGGCTAAGAAATTGCTATCCAAACACCCTGCTGGTCTCAACAGTGACTGTGCTTGAGTGGCTTGGTCTGGATGTTCAGCTCAAGTGATTCCTGTCAAAAAGGGGGAGCAGCCTGATGCTGCCCCTGGCTCCCTTTCTGTGCCTGTTTGTGCAGCTGCAGCTCAGAGATGCTGGTGCAGTAGCATAAGAATAACTTGTCCTTGCACAGGTTACTGTGAGCTTGGAGCTCTCTGTTGGCTGGAATACACCAGCACAGCCACCTTTGATAACTGAGAGCTCACTGGAATTCAGTCTCTAATGCCATGCAGGGTGGTTGTAGCTTTCTGCTGGAGTTACGTAGGCTCTGGCTGGTCAGTCTGATACACCCTCCCCTAGCCCACTTGGTATTTATAACTTCATGGAGACTTGTTGCTATGGTCTCTGATAAGGGCTCGCTGAACGGGATCACTAAAAATACCCTGGCCACCTTGGGAAGCCTTTTAAAATCACATCTTTCCATGAGCTCATCTTGTGTTGTCAACAGAAATAGCTGTGTGCTGCAGGGTCTCCTTGTGCTGGGCACCAGTCGCTCCCAGGCGTGTGCATTTCCAGGGCTCCGTGTCTGCTGACCCTCTGGAGCCTCCAGTCTCACCCTCTTCCCCCTCTTCTCATGAGCTCTGGAGCCTGGTGAGGGTGTTAGGGCTTGTGGAAATCTGAGAGCAGCTAGTGGATAGCAGCAGTGTCAGGGCAGGAGGCAGATGAATCCAATTCTTCTTGGGAAGAAGGTGCTTCTTAGGGAGGTGATTCCGCTGCTCTGAGATCTCACCTGGAGCATGTGTCCAGTTCTGGAGTCCTCAGTAAAGAAAATATGAACCTGTTGGAGTGGGTCCAGAGTAGCCACAAAAATGATCCAAGGGCTGGAACCCCTCTGTTGGGAGGCCAGGCTGGGAGAGTTGGAGGTGTTAAGCCTGGAGAAGAGAAGGTTCCAGGAGACTTTCTTGTGGCCTTTTAGTGCTTAAAGGGGCCTGTGAGAAAGATGAGGACAGAATTTTTAGCAGGGCCTGTTGGGACAGGGGAAGGGGTGATGGTTTGAAACTAAATGATGGTGATTTAGACTGGAGAGAAGGAAGAAGTATTTTGTTGCTAAGGTGGTGAGACCCTGGCCCAGGTTGCCCAGAGAGGTGGTTGATGCCCCATCCTGGCACCATCCCAAGTGAAGTTGGGTGGGGGTTCTGAGCAACCTGCTCTAGTTGCAGATGTCCCTGCTCCTTGCAGGGGGTTGAACTAGGTGACCTTAAGAGGTCCCTCCCAACCCAAACCATTTTGTGATTCTTCAAGATGCTGTTTTGATTGTGGACCAGTTTTACAGCTCTGTGAAATTCATCTCTTGGTGCAGGTTGTGTTGGGGTTCCCCTGCTTCGTGGCTTTTTTTCTCCCCACTCCTTGACTTCTGCTTTGAACTTGGCTTTTTGCTCAGCCTTACAGAAAGCAGGTGACTGTGAGGGCAGAGAGGTCAAAGCAGATTGCCAAGAGGTGTCTGTCTCAGCTGGGCTGTTGTGCTCTTCCTTGAGCTGTGGGAGGGGGAACAAGGGGCTGGAGTCAACAGATAGGCTGGGATTGCTCACTGCTGTGCTGCCAGTCAGCCTGCTGTTGCACTGGACTGATCCCAGCTCCCAGCAGCTGTGGCTGAGGGACACACAAGAAAACAAAGCTGAGAATTGTGAAATCAGAGCTAGAACCAGAGCTCTTGAGCCTGAGAGGGGCTGATCTGTAAAGAAGGCCTTGAGCTGACTTGAAGACTGAGCCCCCTCTGACCTTCCACCCACAGCTTGCTGCTTCTGAATCCTGTTTGCTCTTCTCCTGCACATATATTAACCCTTTCAAGCTTGACAGAGTCCTGCTGTACCCTTTGTCTGGTTCTGATCCTTGCCAGATGCCTGGAGAACAACACTGGCACTGTTTGTCCCTGAAGCAACAGTGGGATTTTTTTTATTCCTGATGAGTAGAAAAATACAGACCTATTGCTGTGAAATTCATATAATAGCACAGTGCTGTAGTACATGGGCTGACCTTCTCTTTCTTACCACAGTAGCACTTGTACAATGGGCTTGGTGCTGCCTCTGTGGAGTGACACCTTGATCCACCTGGACGGGGATGGGTGAGTCTCTTTCCTATGCTCTTGGTTGGATAGCAGAGGGTCTCTGTGTGAGCACAGCCTGTGGGGGAGGGATTCAAGTGATTGCAGAGCCCTAACAAGCCCAGCAGACCTCCTGCCATTGACCTGTATCGGGTTAGTAGGCTCAGAGGCCCTTTAAATCCCAGTGATTGTGGCAGGGGGCACCAATAATTGACTTATCTGTGAACAAACACGTCCTGAGACAGTGGCTTGTGTGTGTGGTTAAGCTGGAGTAAAGAAGCTTTGACTGGCGAGTGGGTGTGTAGTGAAAGCTCCTTAAAAGGATCCTATTAAGTGCTCTTCCATCACACTTGCAGCAGGCAGCATTCAGCTGAACATAAAATAAGAATGATGTTTCTCTGCCAAATAGACACCTGACTTGCAGGCTCCTGTTTGTGCTGGATACAAAAGGCTGTCGGGTGAAGTGCGTGGAATGACTTTTCTTTCCTTGGTAGCTGCTCCAGGATCACTTTAGCTGGACTCTGTTGCTCCCAGCTGTGGTACTGAGTTTGTGTTGCCAAGGTAAACAGCACAGCCCAGCACTATCCCAGTGTCTTAGTTTCATTCCCGAGCAGCAGCTGCTTAAAGAAGTTATCTTAGAGCTTTTAGTGTGCTATTTTGATCTGTTCTCTAGCTGAACTCAGCAGTGTGTGCATAGGGCTACTCCTTTGCTGTTCTTATGTGCCCCAAACTATCAGTAATTAACTGGAAAGCTGCTTTTTGGGACCATTTTTGACTGTGCCTTTTTTTTTTTCTCCTCTCCCCAGAGGGTTCAGTGTATCGACAGATAACAGGGTTCACATCTTCAAGCCAGTGTCTGTCCAGGCCATGTGGTAAGTACTTACTGTAACCTCTCCAAGGTGTTCTGCCTGCTTGAGCTTTTAAAAAAGCAGCTGCTGCTTTACATTATTGGGATCTTGAGACCTACTGGAGCAGGCAGGAATCTCCTTCAGAGACAGGGAATTTTGCTAGGCAAGGGAGCAGCCCCACGAGTGCCTGTGTGCAGTGGTGGGTTGGTGGCACTGCTGTGGCTGTGCCCTCAGCACCTGGGGGCAGGAAGGAATAGGTTATGTTCCTTGCCAAGAGCTGCTGCTTTGAATCTCTCCTGAAGCAGAATGGCTTTAGAAACATATATATTTTTAATGTACTTGTCAACAGGGAGGCAGTAACATGCTGTGCATGCTTTAGGCATCTCCACTGAGACATGTTCATTGTGATAGTGAGAAGGCAAGAGAAGCTGCCTCTGTTTTTCATTCCTTTTAGGGTGGTTCATGTAAGAATGTGTTGACCATGGAAGTATTTCTGGCTCAAGCTTCTTTGCATTGCAGAAATACATCCTCTGTCAGGGTGTCATGCTACTGTGTCACCCCAGTGATTTTGACCTGGATCCTTCTGATCCCAGTCAAAGATTTAAAACGAGCTAAAAATAGGAGAGGGGAATTTGTTTCCCAGCAGCAGCTGAAGAAACCTCTGACATCCCTCATTCAGTGAGGGAGGGCAGACACCTAAACACCTCAGTGGAGTTAAGCCCTAAGCCCTTGGTTTTGCAGCTCTCCTGGTGCCCTTGCCCTCCACACAGAAGCAGGTTGAAGCTGTCAGAGCACCCTGTCTTGGACACAAACTCTGCATCTTATTTCTGCCTTTATTTATGTAGCAGTTTTTTGAGCCAGAGACACAGATACCTCTGCCCTCTGAACTGTGGGCACCTTTGCTGCTACCCAGGCTTTTCTTGGCAGTCTTAAGACCTGCCAGCTCCTGCAGCACGTCCTTATCCATCCTGCATGGGCAGGACAACCTCCTGCCCAGTGCTGGGGGCTGGTGCATGTTGCACTGGGTTTTGGAGCAGCTGATGGGATGTGAGCAGCATCCTGGATTTGGCTGCTGCTCTGTGCTCCGTACCAGCCAAAGGAAGAAGTTTTTATCCCGTGGGTATCTTTCCCTTTCTAGGTCTGCCCTGCAGAGTTTACATAAGGCTTGTGAGGTGGCACGAAGCAACAATTACTACCCTGGGAGCCTCTTCCTCACGTGGGTTAGTTACTATGAGAGCCATATCAACTCGGACCAGTCGTCAGTCAACGAGTGGAATGCCATGCAGGATGTGCAGTCCCACCGGCCCGACTCGCCCGCCCTCTTCACTGATGTGTAAGTTGGGCTGGCCCTGCTGAGCCAAAGCTTTGGCTCCCCATGAGGAGAGAATTCCCACAAGAGATTACTCTTAATTAGCTATTAATGAGGAGAGGTTTCCTGTTCCAGGTAACAAGCAGACCCCTGGTTAGGTGAACACCAGTGCTGGAAGTTTAGCCCTCCCAGGGTTTCCTTGCATCTCCTCCAGCCTCTGTTTCCAGTCTTGATCATTTGCTTTGGGCTAATGGATCTTTGCTCCTGCAAAGCAAGTCCCATGTGGTGTATTCTAGTACCTACACCTTCATCTTTGCTGGTTCTGTCCCCTGGTTTCCAGGCCTGGTGTCTCCTGGAAGGAGCTGGTTTCTCTGGAGCTTGCCCTGTGTCTGAGCATGTTTAAAGTAACAGGGTCTTTTTTGTCTTAGTTTATTTTTCTGTAAAGAGAAGTGTTCATATATGGATTTCTGAGACTGAGCATCCATGAAAGCATCAATCTGCTACACCTAAGCTTTCCCTTGTTCTGAGGGGCTCTGCAAGGGGGGGACAGGACAGTGTGTGGGTCCCAGGCTGTCTCCATCTAATGCTTGAATGTCTGATGATACATGGTCCAAAACAGGGGCTGAGGTAGATAGTTTGAAAAGGTAAAATTTACACTGTATCACCAGTCAAGGTTTACAAGCTCTGTAATTAGTAATTGCTGATGGTACTGCTGCCATATGATGGTCTGTGTACAGACGTGATGCCAAGCATGAGGGTTTAGTTGCCCATTTTGTAGCAGAAGAAATTACTTCATAAGTCCCAGCTGCATTCCCAATTAAATAGTGCAATTGGTTGATTTATGCTCTCAGATATTTCCTGTTGTTGGAGTTCAGTGAGTGAATAATAATGCTAAGCAGTTGTTCATCTGTGAACAAGTCTTCACACTTGATTGGTTTATTTATTTTTCAGTGTGCAAGGAGGGAGGCTGAAAAGTTTTGGCAGGCTGTCAGATTAATATTCTCCTGTAGCTTTTCATATATAAATCTGATAGAAGCCACCCTTTCCCTGGTGGCAGCAATTAAAGAATTTCCTGGGGACACCCAGACAGCGTTCTCTTAATTGAGTCTTGAAATAATGTTTGAGCTTAACAGGAACAGTAACTTGTGTGGGGTTTTTTTCACGATTTGTGGACCAGCAGTTGGAGAGTTGTACAACAGAGAAGTGTCTGTGCAGTCTTCATCCTGGCAGCCTTCCAGAGCAACAGGGTAGTGGTGTGAGATGGTGCTGCTGGGTCCCTCCTAAAGCTGATGGGTGAAACAGCTCTGTGCTGCTCCTCTGTTGCAACTTCCCCTGGTGTTAGTCAGGCTATTTTTGCAGCTGGTGATAAGGCCCCTGGCAGCAGAGGCTGGAGGAATGCTCAGAGGCTTAGCTGCCCTTGTCTCTCCATGTAAGGAGCTTTGGAGCTGTTACCTTTCCAAGAAAGGTAGGGGGAGGCTTGGATATTGCTCCAGAGAGTATAATGCAGCCTTCCCAATTTAAATTTTACCAAATACCAGAGGTTCTCTGGATGACTGCAGTGGATTAAGAGCATTCAGTTGGTCTCTTTCATATACAACTGGAAATCTAAACTGGGCTTTAGAGTCACCTGAATTCCCTCTAGCTGAGGACATGCTTGGGGGGAGTAGTGTGAGTTTGAGACTCTGCACAGTACCCAGTCTCTACAATTCCTGTTTACAAAGTGCCACGAGTCCAGTTTGTTCCCCCTCCCAGTGAGTGTTGCTCTCTCCTGCCAGCCCAACGGAACGGGAACGCACGGAACGACTCATTAAGACCAAATTAAGAGAGATCATGATGCAGAAAGATTTGGAGAACATCACATCAAAAGAGGTGGGTGTTGAGGGAGCAGCCCTGGAAGTGCTGTTACACAAACTAGAGAGCTCTCTATGCTGTGAAGAAAGGCCAGAGCAAAAAAAAAAAAAAAACCTTGACCTGGCTTCCCTGTGTTCCTGCTCCCCGCCCAGATCCGCACGGAGCTGGAGATGCAGATGGTGTGTAACCTGAGGGAGTTCAAAGAGTTCATTGACAATGAGATGATTGTGATCCTTGGGCAGATGGACAGCCCCACGCAGATATTTGATCATGTCTTTTTGGTAAGTAATGGTGAATCCAAGAGCAAACACCCCTAACACTGCTCACCGTGTCTTGGTGAGGCTTCAGAGGAGCTTCAGTTAACTCTGGAGGAGAGGCTGGCTGATCCTGGGGTCATGTATTCATTCCTAAGCAAGACACAGAACACTGTACTGTTGGTCAAGAGCAGTCTGGCTTCTTCCCTGTACTGACTCTGCCCCTGCTCCAGCCAAAGTGCAGCCCCCATCACTAGAGGATGGAAGGGGAAAAAGTCTTAATTCTAACAAGCAGATGTAGCACTTGAGGCTGTGGTCTAGTGGGTAGAGAGAATGAAGGTTGGACTTGATCCTAGAGGTCCTTTCCAACCTCTAGGATTCTACTCTTCCAATGATGTAAGGCAGTTTAGTAGCTTTAAGTGTCCAGGGTACCCAACTGCAGCAGAAGGAGGGGAGCTGTTGGGTGAGCTGTGTAACATCTGGGTATAGAATAGTGCTCTTGTAACAAGGGAAATCTCCAAGTTGATGTGCTCCAGGAGGAACAGAGGAGTTTAACAAGGAATCCTGGAGATAAGTCACTTAAGGAAACACAATCATTTTGCCTTTTAATGTTTTGCTTGCTCAGTTGCCTTTCCTTGCTGCTGGGGCCTGTCTCATTCCTGCACCTCCTTCTAGTGACTCAGTGCTCCACAGGATTTCCCAGCCCTGAAGCAATGGACACAGGTTTGGTTGGGCTGTCTAGTCTATGAGGCTGGCTCAACTTTAAACAAAGCCATTCCTCCTGGACCAGCAGCCCTTTCCAAATGGAGAGGGCCTCTCCCAGTCTCCTGAAGCTTAGTGCCATGGCTCAGAAGGATTTGTGCTGAACCCCTGAGTGGTGTCCTCATTATGGTGATTACTCTTAGGAAGCAGTTCAGTTTGGGAAGAACCAGCTGCCTTTTATTTCTTGTATTCCTGAAGCACCAGGACAACAAACTTGTCCCCAGTAGCTACCAGAACAGTAACACAGCCCTTTCCAGTGTGTGTGCATCCAGGTAGAGGCTGGGAGCTCTCAGGACTCTGCTGCAAGTGCTGTCATTGGTGTGCAAGTGCCTGCCTGTGAGTCAGAGCTCCTGTCTCAGCCATGGGGTGCCTCTGCAGGCTTCCTGGGGCAAGCAGCAACCCATCCTCTGCCTGGACACTGCTGCTTCTGAGGACTGGGAGGTTCTTGCTCTCAGGCAGGTGTTGGGTCCATGGCTGTGCCCTGAGTGCTGCTGTTGTAGTGATGGCAGTGCTGCCTGGGTCCCTCATGCTTGCTCCTTCAACTGAACTGTTCTAGGGCAGGGAAGCAGTGCACCTTAAATTTTGAAGGAAGCCTTTCTCTGAGGGGTATTCTCCTCAGGGTTTGTGTCTGAGCAGGAAACAGCTTGGAGGCCCATGTGTGCTGTGGAGAAGAGGGTTAGTGAACCAAGGGTAAAAATGTTTCTTTCTCTGCTCACACAGACTTTGAGTTCAGAGAGGTGGAACCCAAGTGAGCTATGGTGTTGCTGCCTTTGATGTGTGAGATGGGTGTTTGATGTGAGCACCTGGGTGATTTTTCAATGCAGGCAGTAGGGGTAGAGCTGGCAGCAGCCTCCAGGGAAAGGGTGGAGTGGCCTCATCTTCACTGAGGTTGATTTGTCAGTGGTTGGCACGAAGTGCCAGTGTATGGTGCTGGGCTCCTGCTCTGCAGAGCTGCTTATTGCTTCAGAACACTTCTGGTTAGTGGGACAAAAGAAGGCCCTGAACATCAGCCCTGTTACTGCTCTTCTGTGTGCCCAAGACTAAAAAGACTCCCCAGTCCCCAACACTTGGCTGGCCAGCTCTCTCCTCCAGGTCCCTGGTGACAGTCCCTCCCTCTGTCAGTTGCCTGGCCGTGCTTCCTTCTGGCTGATGTGTCCCTTTGCATTGTTCCCCTGCAGGGCTCTGAATGGAATGCCTCCAATTTGGAAGACCTGCAGAACAGAGGGTAAGTAGCTTCAGGCCATCAGCTTTAAAAGCAAGAGCCTGGCCTCAGCACTTGTCTATGCAACAAACTGTCTTCCATGCCTGCTGTGTAACCTGAGTCTGCTAAAGGGTTTGCAGATCTCAGCAAGCTCTCGCTTCCTCCAGAGTCCACGTCCCACAGACAGACACCCTAAAGTAAAGGAATCTTGTTCCCTGACCTTGACTGACATTCCCTTGGAGAACAAAGGAAGCCAGCAACCTCACAGCTCTAAAAGTAGCAAAAAGCCACAGTTACTTAGCTGGCTGCTGTGGGGTTGGCTCTGTGCCCTGTGCTCCAGCCCCTTGTTCTGGACTGAGGTCTCACAATTACAGAGGCACTTTGGAGTCTGGACTGTGGCAGGAAGGAAAATATGTAAAAGAACATTTGTTGCTTTGAGTGGAGCCCAGTAGGAATTAGTCCTGTGGCTCTCAGGCTTAACACTGAGAGGTTCCTCTACCTCCTGTTCTTTTTACCTTTCAGGCTTAAACTTAAGAGTGTCCTTTCTTGGTCTAAGCACCGAGATTTGGATGTTAAATCATTACTTACATGTTTGTCTTTGTGGAAAAAAAAACCAAACAATCCAATTCACTCTGCTGAATGGAATTGATAGCATCCTTCTGTGCCTCAGAGAATCAGCCTGCAAAAGTGACTGTACTCATGCAGCTCAGGGCCTGCTGCAGTTTCCTTGGGTCAGACAGGTCCTCCCTGACTGCCAGTGATCTGTACCTGCTAGGGAGAAGGGATGGCACTCCCTTGTGTGCTCTTGTTCTGATATCCCAGCATGAGTGCTGTTCATAAGCATCTTATGAGTAACCCTTAGGGCTAAAAATACTGAATGCAGTGTACATAAATATCATATGCTTTTGCTATCAGTTTCCTTTCCAGAAAATTTAGGGATGAGAAATAAATCCTCCCCAGTGGCTCATTGTCTGTTGCATCTCTCTGTAGTTATTTTATGCATTTGTTTAACTATGATGTTGTTCACAAGCTAATGCCTTCAACCTTCCTGTGTGGTTGGTGCAGCAGGAGGAAAGATTCACAAAAGGGCTCTGAGAGAGTACAAACACCAGCTGAACAGCCTGTGCAGGAGCTCTGGTGACACAAGTGTGGTTAACACTTAGATAGTGGGTGAGCAGTGTAACCTGCCATCCTGTAGAAGCTTCTGGTATGGATGGAAGCCCTTTTCTCAGAGGCTAGGCTCCAAATTGCTCAGCCAAACCTATCATTGTGGTAGCCACCTCTTCCTTGCATTAGACCCTGGTTTCCAAGGAGGTTTGTTCAGGGCTGCAACTCCAAATGCTTTGAGTTTTTCCACTCAGAGTGAGGCAGGGCTGCTGTGGGGCAGCTGGGTAGGCTCTGAACTCACTGTGTGGTGCACACCCTGCACTGTCTCTGCTGTTTCCACACAGGGTGAGGTATATTCTGAACGTGACTCGAGAAATAGATAACTTCTTCCCTGGGCTCTTTGAGTACCACAACATCCGGGTATATGATGAAGAAGCAACAGATCTGCTGGCTTATTGGAATGACACCTACAAATTCATCTCCAAGGCAAAGTAAGTCCTTTCAGAACAGAACAAACCACATTGAGATGATGTATACTAAGCATTTTCTGTTTTCCTGCTGATTTTCTTAACTGCTTTTCCTCTTTGCCTACCTAGGATCAAAGCATTTTCCTTTTGTAGTTTGTCTAAATGTTAAGAGTTGCCTTCCACGATTTTTCCTTCTTGTGGGTGCTTGTACAAGGAGCAGGTTGGACTAGTGAGGGGGTTCTGCCCAGTTGCAGTCCAGGCAAGCAATGAAGGAGATCATTCCTTGCTGGAGTTAACAGCTTGCCTGCTGCTTAGGAAGTGCAGTGGATCTGCAGAGGTGCTGGTGGGAGAAAAGGGCAGGAACAAATCGAGCAGGGTTTGACAAAAGTGAGAAGAAAAACTTTGTAAGTCAAATACCAACATGAGCTTTTCCCTGCATTGTGAGGCTGCACGATGAATCCCACAGTCTGGAAGTGATTTCTTATAGTGTAGCACTCCAAAGCAAACTCTTCCTTTAACAGCAGTAAATGCCTGTGTAGGTCTCTGAGCTGTCAGTCACGGGGAGTAATCTGATAGCCAGTGCTGAAAGTTGGGCCTTTTCACTGCAAAGAACTGCATCCCAGTTACATGAGCTGTCTCCAGTTAATTCAGCAGCTTTCTTGAGGGAAAACTGGTGAGAAAGCAGATTGACATATGCTGCCTTTCAAGTATTATTTCCATTAGAGAAGTCTGTCATCTCAATGTATATGTAGCTGGTGCTTGCAAATCCTCATAGCCTTTCAAAGCTGACCCCTTTGAGTGCGGCTCAAGACTTAATTTATTTAAGATGGTTTATTTAAAATACATCATTGTATTCCCTTAAGTATTGATTTCAAATCACTGTTATCCTCAGAAGTACTGTCCTGCCCAGAATGTTTTCCATTGAGGATTAAATGATTGGCCCTCAGTGCTGTGTGTGAGGTGATCTAAGTTGATCATCTTCCAAACTGGAGCAATGACTGCATCCCTTTGTTTGCCCTCTCTGCTTGTTATGTTCTGGGGAGGTTTTAATCACCAAAAGAATTGCAATGTTTTGATTAATTTTATTTTCAAAGCTGAAAAAGTCTTAGAGCAGTTTAAAAGCTGCTGTAGCCCAGTTACACCCCAAGCAGTGCAGATATCTCTGAGTGTCTTGGGGCCCTGGATACAGGTACAGGCTCAGATGTCTGCAAGCAGCTGAGGTCTGAGCATGTTGAGGCACATGACTCTGTGTGCTCTTGTGGTCTCTTGGTGTGTCCTGTGGGAGCTTCACGTGGCTGGCAGTCCAGAAGACCTAGCAGAACACTGAGGGTGCCAAACCCAAGTTGTCTCAGCCTGTTCTGTGCCAACGCTGCCCAGCACATGGGGTTCACAGAGAAGGGCTGTAGCCTTCCTCCTTGTGTTTCACAGCAAACACATGTTTTCTCATTCCTTGGAGCAGAGTGCTGGCTGCCCTTTCAGCCTCCTTACCAGCCTCACTGAGAGAGTAGCTGCTCATTGCACTCCAAGGCACTGTTTGCTCTGTCTTCAATGGGGAAAAAGGAATGACTGCTGAAGGCTCTTCCATCTGCTTGCAGCAGGGTGCTGCTCTGCAGCTGGCATTTGAGGGCTCTGCTTTTAGTCATGAGGAGGTTCTTTTCCACTTGCTTGCATTTGGGAAGGTACTGAGGTAGAAACAGAATGGGGGGGAGCTTTCTACCTACAGACAGTATCAAGAAAAATCTGCCAGGTTGGTCCATGGAGCTTTTAGCTGGATTTGGACCTACCAGTGTCTCAAAGTGTGGATGGGAGGTAAGTGGGGTGTCAAGCCCCTGACTGAAGCAACACTGGTCTTGTTCAGCCAGTGGCCAAACCCAGCTGAAGCACTCAATATCTTCCAGGGGTGCATTTCTGAATGGTGACACCATGTCTGGTGTCACCCTGCCCTTTTGATTTGCAATCCTGGGCCGTTTGGGCCGAGATGAAGGATGCCGTGTTAGTCTTCAGCAAACAACTGATGTTTGTCTGCTGTGTGAGAAAAGCTTGGGAAGAGCTGCTGTAACAAAATCTGTTAAGAGTATTAAGACCTTGTTCTTCACTTTCTGTGTCTTGCTCCAGTTTGTAAATTGGATTATCAGATCACATCCCAGACCAGCTATGGCCGCGGTGTTGAAAATACATTTGCTAATACTCCGGTAAAGAAGTTGCTATTTTCTTAAGCTTCTCCAAGGCCTTGTTTTCCAGTTATTGATCCTCTCTTGTCTTTCTCCTGCTCCAGGAAGAATGGTTCCAAGTGCCTGGTGCACTGCAAGATGGGGGTGAGCCGCTCGGCCTCCACGGTGATCGCCTACGCCATGAAGGAGTACGGCTGGAACCTGGACAGGGCCTATGACTACGTGAAAGAGCGACGCACGGTCACCAAGCCCAACCCCAGCTTCATGAGGCAGCTGGAGGAGTACCAAGGGATCCTGCTGGCCAGGTGAGGGGAAGGAATGATCCCAGATTAACCACGGAAAGGCACGACAAATGGTCGAGCCCGTTGTTTTAATGAGCTCCCACTGGTGGTATGTAAGCTCGTCTTGGGAAAGAGGGAGCTCTGGTTTTCATGGGTAACCTCAGCTGAGCCTGGGAAAAGGGGTGTGATGGAGGTTTTAGGAAGCTGTTTGCCTTCCAGGATGGCTTTTATGTTTTTGGAAAGTAGCATCCCGTGATCTGCCATCCAAACACAACGCTGTGTGAACTCCAGCAGAGAGAAATTACATCCCTAGTGCTCGTAACATCACTTGGCAGGGAGCTTGCTTTGTCTCAGCCTTATAGTTCCCTGTTCAACATGCCCCTCCTCAGCAGCTGGTCTGGTTTTATTTAGATCCCTCGGGTAAGTGTTGGTGTGAGGGGAGGGGACGGGATGTTCTGTGTTGCAACAGCGGTGTTTATTCCTGCCTGGAGTCCTGAGGCTGGGCTGGAGCTGCATCTGGGCCTGGGCAAGTGTGGTGTAATCCCAAGCCTATCACCTGATTAGCAAAAAGACACGAGTGTTGCCTCTTTCTGAAACCCACTTGTAAGCTGTGTTAAGCAATGTCTTCATGTGGTCAGCTGAAGGAGGCAGTGATACTCTGTGTTCTGGCAGATTGTGGTACTTTGTTTGGGATCCTGATGTGCTTTGCTAGGGAGCAGATCTGGAGCAAGCAGGATTACCCGAGCTGAGCCTCCTGCCACAGGAGGTGGATCTCTGCAAGTTTTGACAAAAGTAATGATTCCATGACTGCTTGATGCTGTTGAAGGGTGCCTCAAGCACTTCTCACCTCTGTCCTCTGCTTGGTTCTGTCCTTTGGGTCTGTCCTGTCCACTTGCTACCTCCTTTCTCCCTTTCTATGTTAATTACTTAACCCTTCTTCCCTTGCTCTCCACCTGCACCCAGCAGTGTGGCTCTGCTGCTGGGCCAGGTCTGGATTCACAGTTCTTACACCAAACCCCTGGTGTAAACTCTGTCACTGAAGGTTTCATCCTCCTTCCCCTTCTTCACAGACTATCATCCTGAGGGCTTCTCCAGTTTATTCCCTGGTCAAGTCCACCCCCAGGAACATTGTCCTCTGTGCCTTCCTTCCTCTCTACCTGCTCCCCAAATGTTGACTGCCATAATGACCCTCATTCTCTCTCAGAAAGCAGCCAAATAGTAGTATCAAGTCTCAGGATAGATCACAGTGGAATAGATATTTTAAGAAATTGTGCTCTTCTGGACTGAAACCCATTGAGACAGACACCACACCTGCCTTTGGTGCCTCGTGATACCAAACATGCTGCTGGCACCAGTTAATAAAGGTCAGTGCTTAACTCTGGTGTGCTGTGTAGCATTGAGCAGATTGGGAAATCAGATCTCACTGGGATAGACTGGATGGAGGAAAAGAAGCTTTTCAGATGTGAAAAACACACCAACATCCTTTGCAACAGGTTGGTGAACACCTGTGAGGAGCCCTGGGCTGGTAACAGCTGGTGTATCACATCTTCAGGCCCTCAGCTCTGCAGTTGCCTCAGGTGACATGTCAGTCTGGTACCTGGTGGCACAGCTCCAAAGCCACCCTGTACAAATATTTTTGTTAATTTATTTTTTTCCCCCCCCCCGTCATAGAGTAATTTATTTTTCAGGAGGTAAATCTTTCCTGCTGCCACCGTTTCTGTGGTGTGTGGCTCCCCTCCCACTTAAGCACACCACTGCTCCTGACCTACTCTGCAAGTCCCAGCACAGTGGCACAAACAGGATTACTTGTGAGGCTTTAAAAAATGCAGGAGCAGTGCATTGCATCTCTGTGTGTAGGGCTGAAAAACCTGCAGTCAATGAAGCTTCACTGGAGCAAGGAATGGCCTCTGTGCTGCAGAAATAGCCCCTCTTTATGTAGTTCCTTTCTTACCTCCAAACTGCTTGATTCCCTTTTTCTCCTCTGTGTTATTTAGCTTTACCCTCTGGCTTGTTGAGCCTTGTTTATTGCTGTGGCATTCCAGGACAGGTAAAAAAACAAAACAAAAACAAAAACCCAACAGATTCACCCTCATGTGACTGCTCCAATTTCAGAGGGGAGGTATGTGAGGGCAGCCATGTGCTCACACTATCTAGTTACTGGTTTGTGTAGGGGTTATAGCAACTGGGATATGTTTTCCAGCTGCAGAACGAAAACCCCCTGCCTGCTTTTAGTCATAACAAGAATGTTTTGCTCTTTGAGACTGTCATACTTCCTGGCGTTAGTTAAACTGTCCCCTTCCTCTGGTGATAGACACAGAAAGGCTGAGCCAGCCCTGTTTGTTTTATTACTTGTGAATAAGTTACAGGAAAACGGTGTTTGGGATCCCCTGCATGCAACTTGTGAAACAACAGCAGTGGTTTAATACCTGAGCCTGGAGAGCTGGCTGCAGTGTGGTGGGAAGTGGGGGAGGCTCCTGCTCCAAGGCTGGTCTGGCCACAGCCAGACATCCTTGGAGCACTGAAGCACCAGGGTGGGAAGTGGCCCTTTGAAAACAACAGCTACTTCTCCCCAGCTTATGTGAGCAGAGATGTGGGAAATCTTTGGCATCCCACACAGAGCCTTCAGCAGCAACCTGCCTGCCAGACAAGCCTGGTTCTGCTGCCAGTGTCCAACTTGCTCCAAAACCCATTAGAGACAGCACTCCAGAGTTGCCTTTTGGCCTCTAGTCTTGACCCTCCTCCCCTCTGAAGGGACCTGATTCTGCCCCATGTCAGACATGAAGGCTGTAGCTTCACTGTGGGGTTGGACAGCAAAATTTGTGATGCATTATTTTCCTTAGCTGCTGGGCACCCACAGCTAAACGGGTTCACGGTAATTAATTCGGTATCAGCTGTTAATTAACTTGCTGCAGCCAGTGGATGTGTCGGGAGTGCCTGCTCGCATTAGGAGGGACTGGAGAGGTTTTGCAAGGTCTCCTGCAGATCCAAGGACCTTTCTGTGGTATCTGCTCTCCTCCTAGGGGCAAACGATGGAAGCACAGCCCCGTGGCCATGGTCACTTGGCAGAGCCCCTGCAGCCATGGCTAGCTGGGCTGGTTCCATTGGGAGAAGTTGCCTCCTTTGCTCTCTGTAAGCCCCGGGCCCTGGGCTGGGTGTTTGGGCAGGTGGAGGTTTGGGAAGTGGTGCAGTGCTGCTGGCAGTTGCTGGAGTTGACTGCTCAGACCTTCCTACAGGGGTTTTCCAAAACCTGGAGAACTCTTGAACTTCCTTCCTGTGAAAGGCAGGTGATGTTTTGGGCTGCTTGTTGATTGTTGAGGATGTCTTCTGGTTTTTACACACCCACACACACTCACACCACCCTACACCTTTGGTTACCAGAGCCTGGTTCTTTGAAGCTATTTAAAGAAGGAGCCATGAGGGAAATTGGACTTTATTCAGTGTCTGCCATCCACTCAAGTCCAGAACTTGGGACCCCATCTTTTCATTGCTCACCTGCTAACAAATGAAATGGTACTTGCTGGCTGAGAGAGGTCCAGTTCTAGAGTCAATTAACCATTGCATTTGTTGATTAGAAAGATACCATGCTGCTGGGGAACGTGTGTGTGTGTGTGGAGCAGACCAGTGCTGTGGGATTTAGCTACTGGAGAGTGGCTTGTTACTGGCTCACTTCCAGCAGCAGGTTTGGCCTTGAACTCTTGAGGTGAAGCTGTAGTTGTGGTCAACGACTCCAGTACTTGGCACGTTGGGTTTGTTTCTTTTTTGTGTAGGTCACAGTCTCCTGCAACAAGGCTCTGGCATGTGAAAACACTCCTGAATGGTTTCCTTTGCTTTTCTTCCCCCCAGCAAACAGCGACACAACAAACTGTGGCGCTCGCACTCCGACAGTGACCTCTCGGACCATCACGAGCCCATCTGCAAGTCTGGGCTGGAGCTGAACAGGAAGGAGATCACCACCTCAGCTGACCAGATCTCGGAGGCAAAGACCAACGACAACCAGCAGCCCATGTCTCCCATCTACTCAGCTGATCTGGACAGGGAGCAGCAGCTCCCAGAAGATGCAAACAGGATCGAGTGTGTGAAGGAGAGGATCCACCTGGAATTTACGTGTCGAGACTTCCAGGTGGAGGAGATAGAGGACAAGCTGAATCTGAACAACATCAATGGCTACACAGCAGGGTGCTGTGTAGACTCTGTCCCCCCTGATAACTGCCATGCTTCCGAGGCCTTAATGCAGCTGCAGCACCCCTTGGAAATCTCAGAGTTTCCTGATCTGACGGTGGATGATCTAGAAAAAGACGCCCTTAAGCCCGATGTGAACGTGCACTTGGTTCCCATGGCAGAATTCACCTCGTGCTTAAAAGACTTTCCCCAATCCCCAAACCAAAATTCCCCAAGTCTCCAACAGAATCCTCAGCCTGAAGTGACAGACCTCAGTGCAGACAGGATTGATTTCTTCAGCGCTCGGGAGAAATTCGTGGAGCTTTCCCAGGAGAGCCGGTCACGCACTTGCTCCCACTCCAGGATGGAGGAGCAAGGGAGTGGAAAGAACGGGGTCTCCAGGGTGCCTGTGCTGGAAGTGCTGCCTGCTGCAGATGGGGCTGCAGATGCTCAAAGGAACAGCTCTGGAAACTCTCCTCAGGCATCAGAGGACTCTTCCACAGATGAAGAACAACAAAAGGTTAACATAACTTGCTCATTTTTCTAGGGATTGCTGCTTGAACCTGTCTGCAGGTGCTTTTCTTGCTGCAAGGGTGCCATGGACAGGAGATTGTAGTCCTGGCTTTCACTGAACAGCTGTTTTGGGAGGGTTGCCCTTTTTCTTCATTTTTGGCTATTTGCCCTTTTCTGCACTTTTTCCCTAAACATCTGTTTGCTGGCACTGGCAGGGTTGACCTTGACATGACCTGCTGAGCTGTTCTCATGAGAAACTGAGTTTGGAGTTTTGCCCCAGGAGGGCAGATGAAGTGGGACTTGACCCCCTAATACAGCTGAACCCTGAACAGCTGAGGCCAGTCAGCACCCCAAACCTGCACAGATATTTATCTGACTTGAGAAATCCACCCCAGAACAGGTTAAAATTGGCTCCTTTCCCTGCTTGGGAAGCACCAGCTCTGGGATACATCAAGGCAGATGTAGAGCTTCCAGTGCCGGAGGAAGAGCCTGGGGTGGTGGGATCAGGCACATCATGGCTCACTTCTCTCCTGGGTGGAGAGATGTTCCTGACAAAACAGAGTAGCCTTTGAATTGAGGTACCTTTCTCTTCTAATTGCTTCCCACCCTCCAGGACTCTCGCAGGGACTGATGATGTCTGGGGCTGTCATTTTCTGGGAGCCTCTCTTATGTAAATTCCACGCTGCATTGCTTGAATCTTTTCCATCTCCATGTGAGGCAATGAGCCTCTTCCAAATAGAATAGGCCAGGACTCTCTCCAGTGATTTGGCAGAAAGAGCATCTGTGTGGATAGGCCATTTTCCTCTGGGAAACCTGAGCATTTCAGTGCTGGGTCACTCTATGCTGTACTGCCCTTCCCTACATGAGCAGAGTCTTGCACATTTTCAGTGCAAAGCTGCACTTTTAGCAGTGCTAGGATTTAATTATTATTTTTTTAATCTGGACTTCTCTTTTGGGCAGAATATCCTTTGGAATTGGTGGCAATTAAATATAAGTTCTTAAGTCTCAGTCTAGGTGCAAGTCCAGTCTGGAGTATGTTAAATAACCATCCCAGAGACAATGATGCTGCTGTGTTAGGGATCCTGTAACCTCTCCCCGTTCACTGGCACATGTGCTTTTTGTTCCTTTGGGGACGTGCACCCCCATTTCCTTTAAGCTCCTGCCATTTGCTCTGTCTGATCAACTGATCCACTTGGTAATTCCTCCATTTCTGTGTTGCAGGAGGTCCCCGAGCTGCCCAGTGCAGGTCACCTCACCAGATCCCACTCGGAAAATGCTATTTCTGTGAAAGAAATTATCACAGAGATCGAGTCAATCAACCAGGGAGCAGGACCTGCCCAGCAGAAGGAGGCTTCAGCCAACCTTACCCAGACACCAAAGAGGAACACAGTGCATGACCTGCCAGTGGAGGTGATTTGGGCGTCAGAAAGGATTGAACAGAGTGAAGGAACCTGTGCTGGACACCAGGAAAAGGAGAAGGACCCTCTGCCAGCTGAGCAAGAAGCCGCTCCCTCCTTGCAGCCATCCTCTGGTAAATCAGACCTGGAGGAAAGCAGTCCCGGTGAGGAGCAGCCAGAGCCTCGTGGCTCCGTCAACCCTGAGCCCAAGTGGTGCCCCGGCTCTGTCCGGCGAGCCACCCTGGAGTTCGAGGAGCGCTTGAGGCAGGAGCAGGAGCACCAGCACGTGTCCCCGGGGGGCATCCTGCCCAGCCGCAAGAACTCCAGGAACGACTCTCCTGCTGCCGAGCTCCTGCTGCGGGGGAAGAGCGAGGAGCCGCCCCTGGAGCTGGCTCCGGAGGGTGACAAGTCACAGGGCCCCGGTGATGAAGAGCTGCTGCTGCCTCCTGGGGCAGAGGTGCCTGTGGAGGCCAGCCCAGGGCAGGAGGGAACAGTACACGAGCGCAGGACAGTGGTCTCGTTCGGGCCGGAGGAGCCATCCCTGCCCTCCCTCTTCCCAAAGAGGATTGAAATCATTGAGTACTCTCCCACCGTCAGGTCTGCGGAGCGCCCCGATGCCAGCTGTGAGCAGGGCGGGTTGGGCACGGCCCTCCCGGATTTAGATGAAAACTTGAACCCTTCCTTGTGCTTGGAGAAGGCGCTGACCTGCCTGGGAGCTCTGCCCCTGGGGAACACCTCGCAGCCGGAGCACGCGGTACACGAACAGCCCTGCGCTGGGGGCAGCCCCGGCCAGGAGGGTGGGGGGTTGGCTGCTCAGCTCGGTGCCGCTTCTCCCTCTTCCCAGGTGACCTCTGCACCTTCGGCCAGCCCGGACTGCTCTTCCTCTTACATAATCCACCTGGAAGGTGTCACCGAGCAGAGCACGGGTACGGAGGACGAGCCGGTCACGCCAGGTGGCATCGAGGGAGACGCGACTCTCCCGTTCAGGGACAGGCCGAGCGCTCTCTGCGGGGCGGGTGGTGGCACCTCGAGGCATCTGAGCAGCGGGGACCTCCCCAGCCACCACGCTGGAAACATGGACCTTCTGGACATCTCCTTCCTGTGCTACGGCCTCCCCCACAGCTCCAGCAGCCGCAGCGTGGAGGAGCACGGCGACAGCCCCGGGCTGGTCAAGCAGCGAGCCAAGGAGATCGAGGCTCGGATCCGGCACGCAGGGCTCACCACCCCCTCCCACATGAAGCGCTCGGCGTCCTTGGCCAAACTGGACTGCCTGGACCTCTCCAAGGACGACCTATCCCAGAGGCTGGCGGCATCTTCCAATGCCAACCCGGTGCTTCTCACCTGCGTCGCCCTCGGTCGAGGGGGCGGTTTGGAGGAGGGCTCGGGGGGCGGGTGTGGGAAACATCGCCTCTCCTCCCCGGAGCCCACGAGGCATTTTGTGGAGCAGCTCCGCACGGCCGAGTGCATCGCCCAGAGCAAGCCGGTGGAGCGGCCGCTGGCTCAGTACGCCAAAGAGTGCGGCTCCAGCCAGCAGAGCTCGTGCTCCAGCGCGGATCCACCGTGGACTAGCTCCGAGGAGGGTCCTCCGGTGCTCCAGGTGCAGGTCCTGGACTCCTTGCCTCCAACCGGAGGCCTGGCTGTCGCAGCCCGGCAGCAGCACGGGAGAACTCACCCTCTGAGGAGGCTCAAAAAGACCAGTGATAGAAAGCGGACAACCAATCCCCTCTACAACACGATGTGATCCTGAGCCCTCAGCCGGGTTTCCTTCCCGGGAACCCGCGGCGTTGAGTTCGTGCAAGGGGCAGGTGTAATATAAGGAACATGCACTTTATGGGTTAATTTTATATATATTGTCATTTTACTGTTCCTGGCGCATGTAGGTGTGGGTTGGTTCTTCTGTGTGTGACTCTGACTGCAGGACTGTTTGGGGTTGGTTTGTTGGTTGGTTTTTTTTTTTGTTGTTGTTTTGTTTTTAACTTGGGTAACCTCAAATGTTCTTTTTTTGTTGTTGTTGTTAGTTTGTTTTAAAAGAACACCACCTTCATGCAGAAACTAACCTTGGCTTGCTTCAGCGAGGTGGAGTTTTCCTTAGAACCAGATCTTACTCCCTAACTTGAATTTTCCCCATGCCTTGAAATGGTGCTGGGTGGTTATTGAGATGAGAAAACACCCCCCTTCCCAAGCTGTGAAGGCTGTGCCAAGGTCCCTTTGTTTGGCCTTTCTTCTAGTTCTGCAGACTGGAACTCCATGATGCTGGCGTATCCCCCACAGACCTGCTTCAGGCAAAGCTCCCTGGACTCGGTTGGTCCATCCCCCAGAGGAGCACCCAGAGGTAAATCCTGATGGATGGGCTCTGAAAAGCCCAGGCAGCCTGGCCCAGGATCACTGCTCCCCTCCTGGTGCAGGCCACATTGCTGGACGTTCTCCAGGAGCTGCCCAGCTGCCCCAGCCCAGGGGGTGAGAGGAGGACCCCCTCCTCCCCCCCCAAAGCCAGTGTGTTCTTTTAAAACAAACACCTCGTTAGGGTTTTAACCCTCCCATTACTTGAATACTGCTGTGGGCCTTCCAAGTTCATGGCCATATCATCTGTCCTCTGCCCTCCTGCTGCCTCCCCTCCAGCCAAAAGCTCTTCTTGTCTCGCGCTGACTGAGTTTCCCTCTCCCCTCTGCCGTGCTCACGGGCACTTCTGGTCATTCCCAGACCTGGAGCCTGTTAGAATTGTTACACAAGGAATTGCCCCTAGTGAAGGCAAAGCTTTTTGTCCTCTCTGCTGTCAGTCCTTACACTTGATCTGGAGGGAAGATCTTTTCTGGAAGTTTTTTCCTTTTTTTTTTTTTTTTTTTTTCCTATATTGTATATATGGTATTTATATAGATTTTTTTGTTTTGTTTTGTGGTTTCTATGTTTGGGTTTGTTGGGTTTTTTTTTTTTTTTTTACAAAAAAAAGGGCAAGACTGCATTCTGTAAACTGGAAAACAAAACCACCTTACTCAAAGTCAATGCTGTTCATTGTAATCTGCACAGAAACGGGAGTGGATGTGACATCAAAAGCTGTCTTCCCTTTCCCACAGCAAGCCTCGATGCCAGCCTTTGCCAAACGTGTCCCTTGGCCTCCCCTCCTTCCCCGAGCCCCCATCACCCTGCTGTGGGAGCACACCTGTGTATCTGCCCCTCTCCCTTAAAGCTGGGTTTTGCAAGTGCCAGTTGGCTGTGGAAAGCTGGGCTCTGCTGGGAGCCATTCTGCAGGTTCTTGCTTCCCCAGAGAACCTGAGTTTGAAGGGTCTGCTCCAAATTCCAGCAAATTAGCTTGTGGTTCCTGAGCAGTTTGGTGAAATCAAAGCTCCTCGTTTCCAGCCGTGCCCCTCAGCAAAGTGTGTGTGTGTGTGTGTGTGTGTGTGTGTGTGTGTGTGTGTGTGTGTGTGCGCGCGCTGTAGGAGCAGAAAGGCTCTGGGTCCTGTTGGCAGCCCTGGGGCAGGTCTGTGGCACAAGAGCGTGTCTGAGCTGGTGCTTGGCTCTGGCCCAGACCTGCCCTCCGGGGAGGAGTGAAGCAGAGAAGATGCAGAATGGCTCCAGCTGCTGAAAGCCCAGCAGGGCCAGGATGGGGTGTGGGAGGAGCAGGAGCTCAGGCCGTGCCTAGAAAGCAGCCCTGATGCTGCAGGGCCTCCTGGGCTCCCATGGGACAAGCTCATCCTGAGCCAGAGAGGACTCTGTGGCTCCAGAGTGCCATGAAGTAGTGAGTGGGAAACAGCATCCTTCTGCCCTGAGGAGGGGGTGTGTCTAACCCCCAGCTTGCCCCTAGCAGAGGATAGTTTGTTTGCAAGGTGATCCCACCTCCCTGCCATGCTGTAGCTCCCAGGGTTCCTCCTGTGTTGCCCAGCAGATCCTGTGTGCCCACAGCCTGGGCACGGGGCTATCATCCTGGCCTTCTCCAGCAGCACTTGTCCCTCCCTGGCCCAGGAGTGTCATCTCTCCCCGGGTGTTGTCACCTGTGCTAGTTGCTGGCTGGAGCACAGCCTGGAGTAGCCCAGCCAGGTCCTGCCTTGGGTCAAGTAACGTCAGCCCTAGGCCATTTCAGTCACTGAAAGTCACCTGAGTCCCTGGCCCAGGGGGCCAGATACTTCTTTGGGAGGTTGGAAAACATTTGGCTTGTGCTAGCCCTGCTCCAGCTGGCTGTGGAGCCAGGCAGGCACCAGGGAAAGGCCAAGTGGCTCATGTCATCTTGTGAAGGACAGGTTTCAGTCCTCTCCACCCCCACGCAGCTCCCCACATCCCCCTGACCCCAAGGACACGGCCTGCCCCTCTGCGGGCGGAAGGGACGGGTGCCACCCAGCCTGCCCCGCGTTGGTGGCAGCAATGCTTGGCTGGCAAGGTGTCCTGGTGACAAGGATCTGCTGGGGAGGGGAAAGCCCCGTGTATAATTTGTTCCCTGGAGGAGGCAGGAGGAGGAGGAGGAAGAAGATCAGGTTTCTTTGCCCAGCTCCATCTCAGGAGCAATACCCTATGGGAAGGCTCTTCCATGCAGATGCTTCCTTCCAATGCTGCTGTCGAGTGCTACTGGGGAGAGCAGTGAGGGGGCAGAGGTGCTTTGCTCTCCCCTTGTCATAGCTCTGGCTCAGCACAACTTTTCTCTGGGAAGCCTGTGGACAGGTGGAGGGAGTCAGGGAAGGTGGTTTCATGGAGAGTTAGCAAAGCCTTGGAGGTGTGGAGGCTCTGACCTGCAGGGCAGAAAGAGGATTGGGCTGGAGGGACACGTCACACGCAGCTCACTGGGTGAACTGGGTCCTCTTTGGCCACTGCCTGTGCAATGAGGGCACCAGTCCCCTGGTGTCAGAGGTTTCTGCCTGGTGACAGTTGTTCCTTCTCCATGCTGGTGGCTCGTGGGTGGTGAATTGCTCCTGATCCCCGTGGCTGTCCCATGAGAGCTTCTTGTGACCCACTGAGCAGCATCTTCCAGGGTGCTCAGCAGCTGCCAAGCCCTGCTGCCAGAGGGAGGAGAAACGTGGTGTTTTTAAGGGCATTTTTTTTTTTTGTACAAAGCAACCGTTCCTTTGGTCTCTTGCAGAGCCCTCTCAGAGGATGCTTTATTGTTTACATTGACTCCTGTACAATATCTCAGCCATCGCCTCCCCCCTGCCCGCCCGTGCCCGGCTGTCCTGTGCCGTGGGAGCCTTGCACAAGCGGATTGCGTGGGCGTGAAACTGGTTTTTACACTGCGTCCTGTTGCACTCGGTGTGTGTGTGCGTGTGTGTGTCTGGTCTGCTTGAGAAGTTGTGATGTGTACAAATCTCTCACCCACCCCCCTTCCCCCCGACCCAAGCTCTTTTCCTGGGGGCATGGTCCCAGCGGGTGACAGGAGGGTCAGGAGGTGACACTTGTTTCTGGCTCACTTGGATGTCCAACGGGGTAGGGATTAGTTCCCAGGGAAGGCCTGGGGGAAGTTTCCCTACCCTGGCTCTGGCTGCTCCAAGGACCTCCTGGGAGGAGTGAGCTGCTGGGAATCGTGGGGCTCTGCCTCTGTTTGGGGGCTCTGAGCCCCCCGCAGCTCTCCTGGCCCAGTGGCTTGAGGAAGCTGCACCCGCCACAGGTCCTCTGCCCCTGTCGTGGTGTGTCCTGCCTTAATCTGGTCTCAGCTCCATGCAAACCCCCCCCCCCCGACTTCTCCTCAAGGGAAGGACCCCCTGGAGCCCGTGGGGCGGAGGCAGGCACCTGGTGCAGGAGGGGTCCGGGCTGGGCAGAGGGTTCTCAGTCACCCTCCGGCAGTGCTGCCAGAGGTGCTAACAGCCCAGCCGTGCTGCAGACATCTCCGTTGGCACAGAGGAAGGTGCCAGTGCCTTTTCTTTTTTTTTCTTTTTATGGAGATGTGGCGTCCGTGTGCTGGATTGTAGGGATCACCCCACGGCCGGGCTGGAGCACGAGGCCCAGGGACGGCTGGCAGTGGAGGGGCAGGGAGCGCTCCTGCCTGCTCCTCCTGGATCTTCCTCGGTGGCTGGGATCATCCCCTTCCCCCCTAAAGACTTTATGACTGATGTGCTCAGCTGTTTTTAAATGTGAACTTGTGCACTGATGTGCAGATTCAATGTTCTTGTTACCGAATGAATAAAGTTTTATTTTGAAGATGACCCTGCTGTGCCAACTGCTGCTGGGGATGGGGGCTGGGGGGCAGGAGTGCTCTGTGCTGCTGTTGGAGCAGGGGGTGGGGTGTCTGGAGAGCCAGAGTGGGTTTGTGCACGCAGGTGCCCTGCCAGAGGTGTAGCTGGACCCATCCCCATGGATCTGTGCAGGGGCTGAGCTGTCTTCCTAAGCAAGCTGCTTCCAGATCCCATGGCAGAAAAGCTGCCAGGGGTTGTGAGTATTGAACTGTCAGGATGCTGCAGGTCGCCCTGGCATGGGCAGAGATGTGGGGAGGGTTCCAGGGCTCCAAGAGGGATGTGAGGGACCCTGGACCAGACCTACCATGTCTGGCCAAGGAGTTGAGCTGAATCCAGCACTGGTGGGTCTCTGTGGTTGAGAAACAGCCCAGCTCAGGTGAGCTGGTTTTGCTCTGTCGTGGCAAGCGAGCATGGCACAAAGGTCTCTGTGGGCTCCTGCTGGCCTGCCTGGAGCTGGGCACATGGGGCGCGGGACTCTCTCATTCCTCAAGGGCAGAGTGAACCAGTGCCATGGCAAAATGATGGTGCCTCTGCACCCCCCTCCCTCTCTGCCACCCCTTTGGCTGGGTGAGCAAGGATGTCACCTTTTCCCTGCCTTTTTGCCAGCTGCCCCCTCCTGCCCAGCTCAGCCAATGCTCATCCAGCTCTGCTTGGTGGCCTTGTAGGGTCCAGGGCTTTGCTGCCTTTCCAGGAACCACGGCTCCCCTCCCACAGATCCCTGAGCCCTAGAATCCCTTAATCCCCTTGGGCCAGGGCATCCCTGCGGGGCTGTGCTCTGCTAAATCCCAAATCTGGCTTCTCAGTGTGCCTGTAACCATCCCACCACACAGGGCTGGGGCTGCCGTGGGCTCACTCCAGTGGGTTGGCAGCCCCCTTTGCTCCCGTGGAGAGGTGATGAGCCCACAGGGTGCTGCGGGTGTCAGGAGCCCCGGGGCCAGCCCGTGGGCACGGTCTCCTTGGGGTTGGGCTGGCCCGAGGGTGCAGAGGGACCCATGGCAGGGTCGCAGCCCTGCGGGATGCCCAACAGCTCTGTGACCCACTCGTGCCCAGAGTAGAGGTGACCCCCGGGGTGATGGCAGCCTGGGGGGTGTGTGGAGGGCTGACCCTCCACCTTGGCTGTCAGGCGGGAGGGGGCAGAGGGGCTTCTCCTGCCCGCAGCGCTGCTCCGTGCGTGGGGTGGGGGGGCGGAGGGGGTGGGCTG